>CAUYUJ010014749.1:135000-343231 GCA_963575745.1 Prorocentrum cordatum | reverse complement strand
GGAGGAGGAGGAGGAGGAGGAGGAGAGGGGGGAGGAGGAAGTGGAGGAGGAGGACCCGTTCGGATGCAGGGTCCCCAGAGCAGGCCACGTGGTCGAGGCCTCCGCACCTACGTAGGTGCGCCTGCAGGGCCCGGACGCCGCGCGCGCGCACGCGCGCTGCGCGCGGGCTCGCGCGCAGGGCGCACATCGTCGGGGGGGTCAATTTCGAGGCTGGAATTTATCCATATCCACAGCCTGGGGGATCGATCCCCGCGGACCTTTATAGGCGGTGGATATGGATAGATTCGGGCCCTCGGGGGCCAAACTATATCCATATCCACCGCCCGCTGGGGCACCAGGGCGTCGGTTCCCAAGCGGTGGATATGGATAAATCATAGCCTCGCACCAATGCAGCCGAGGGGGTCGATCTTTCCCCTTGGCTTCTTTTGCAATGCGAGCATTTTGGGCGTTCGGCTCGCTCTTGTTGGGACTCGGGGAGACGCGATGTCGCCACGGCTGGATCTAGGAAATCTTGCCCAGAACGCACGCCAGGAGAGGGCCGGTGATCGAGATTTCGCCTCGCACCAAGGGTGTCCACGGCTCGGTCGGTGCGACTGTGTGGCGGTCGGTTGCATTCGGTTGGTTTGGCTCGGTTTGTTGCTGCTGACTTCTCGGCCGCTTCCGGTAGATTTGTCAGTTTCGTTGTCGGCTCATGCCGTTTTCCATTACGTTGTCGCCGTGGACGGCTTTGGTTCAGTTCCCTCTTTTTATTATTGAATCGCTTCGCTCATTCCGCCGGCCCATTTCGCATGACTGAGCCTCTTGGGGCCGCTGGGGGGCCTCTTCAGCGTCGCTTGGGGGCCTCCTGAGGGCCTCTTGGGTGCTTTTGGGGCCTCTCAGGGGCCTCTTGAGGCCTCCTGGGGGCTTCTTAAGGCCGAGGGCTCGAAGTTTTGTTTTGTGTTCCCCCTTTGGGGCATCGCTTGGGGCCCTCTTGGGCCGGCCGTCTTGGAGCCCTTTTGGGCCATCTTGGGGCCTTCTTGGGAGCTTCTTGGGCCCTCTTGGGGCGATCTTGGGGGCCTCTTGGGCCGTCTTGGGGCGTCGGGAAGCCGAAAAGATGGACACGCCAAAATCTGCCCAAAACCTAAGGAAAAGTAATGAGTTTTGCCTCTTGGGGCCCTCTGGGGAGTGCTCTTGGAGGCCTCTTGGGGCGTCTGGGGCCATCTTGGGCGTCTTGGAACGATCGTGTGGCATCTCGGAGCACTCTTGAACCATCTTGGAGGGCTCTTGGCGGCCTCGTGGCCCTTCTTGGGGCTCTCTGGAGGGCCACGGGGGCGGCGCCCAGGAGGAAAACCATCTCTGACCCGAGTCTGCCGGGATCGCCCGGGGTACTTTTCGTCCGGGGACCCCCAGGGGCCGCCCCGCGCGCGCGAAGTAGAAGTATTATTTAGCAGTTGCCGGAGATCTTAGCACGCCTCTGGCCCGTTGGGCCGGCGAATTCTCCTCCTCGTCTCGCTCAGTCGACCAGCAAGGGGATTGGACATGCAGGGTTCGATGCCTTGTCATTTCCCTTCCCCCGGGGCCCGATGAACGAGTCGGTGGTGAGTGGTAGGGCTGGGCGCACTGACGCGCCTCGCCCTCCTTGGCGTAAGACGTGTCTCCTTCCTTCGCGCCCTTCTCCTCAACCTCGGGTTCGGCCCTTCGCCTCCACCTCAGGTGTCAAAAACCACCCCGAGCCCCGCCCCCCCCCCCACAACCGGCGCTTGCTTGCCTGCCCCGTGTCGGTCCCCTTCGGGTCCTCCTCTGGGCGCGTATGCGAGAGTGCCTGTTATCGTCCGCTCGATCGGCTGGCTCTGAAGTGCGACTCGCCAGCCAGCCGCGCATGGGCCGATCACCGCGCTCCGTGGCAAGTGCGGGCAGTGCCAGAGTTTGGTGGGCAAGTTCTCCACCACCACTACCACGGACCACATGTAGGTCCGGGGGAGAAGGGAGGATGAGGAGGTCCTCCTCCTCCTCCTCCTCCTCCTCCTCCTCCTACTTCTCCTCCTCCTCCTCCCTCTCCTCCTCCTCCTCCTCCTCCTCCTCCTTCATATGGTAGCGGTGGTGGAACATGGGCCAGCAGAATTGGCCGCACACCGGCGGCGCGCCTGGGAGTGACGGGGGGGGGAGAGGCCTCCTCCTGAGGGCGCCGCGGCTTCGCGGAAGCCCTCCTGCCTTTTGAGGAGTTCTCTGCGTCTTCGGATGAGGCTCAGCGGGGGCTTTCCAGAAGGCCCGAGGCCTGCCGAGCCTTCTGGGAAGGCCCGCCCGCCCGCCCCCTTCCCCTTTCCACTCCAGGCTTTGAGCAGGGGATCGACTACAGAGTTGATTCGCCCCGAACTTGGTTCGCTCGCCGAATCTGCAAACCAATATGCATAATGCTCGTACATCTATAGATAATCCGATGTACCTTTCGCAGCTTCGACGGACAAGTCATGAACCCAGGGGTAGCGCACCTCTGTGCAGTCGATCCCCTGCTCGGAGGCTCGCCGCCGAGCACAGACGGAACGCCACGGGGGGTCCATCCGCCCGTCTGATTGCCCCCCCGCCTGCCTCGCCCTGCCTGCGGGGGGGGGGGGGGGGGGCGCGCCCCCCACCTGTTGTTGCGTGCACGCCGGCCTCCGCCCGGCGTGCTGGGCTGGCAGTCAAGGTAGCCGGGGAGCCGGCAGTCAAGGTTCTGTCGATCGGGGAGATCGCTTTGCTCGAGGGGGGGGCGAGAGGGAGAGGGGTTGGGAGAGGGACATGGGGGAGGGGGGGGAAAGGGACAGAGAGAGAGGGAGAGAGAGGAAGAAAGACAGAGGGAGAGAGAGAGAGAGAGAAAGAGAAATAGAAAAGAAAGAGAGAGAGAGAGAGAGATGGAGAGCGGTCCAGACATCCTGGCGTCACGATCATTTCTTGGCGTGGCCAGCCAGACCTATCGGCAAGCATCCCCAGGAGCCGTCCCCAGGTGTCGTGCGTGGCCTGGGGGCGCCCGAGCTGAGGAGACGGAGGGGCCGCCACGATGCTCCCCGAGACGCCGGATATCCAGGAGGACAACAGGTATCGGGTCGGGAGGATGGGGCTGGGAGAAACGAGGATCTTTTTTCGCGTAGGCGGCCGAGGGTATCATTCATTTCATCCGGATGTTATTGCTCATACCCTTCATCTTCCCAACCCCTTCCTCCCAACACGGTAAGTGCTTTCCTCAGAGATCTCGGGAGGAGCCCACAAACTCCAATGCTATGACTTTTCCGGCCTTTTTCGTGTTGGCCTTTTTCGTGTTGTCTCCTGATTCCTGCCCTGGGGGGGGCGATGCAATCTCAAACGCTGTTCCGAGACGAGGCGCTACGGTCGGGAACCTCTCGATTGCGTGCCGCTGCGCCAGATGCGTAAGGCCCACCACGCCTCGGCGCGACGCGTAGGGTCGGCGTCCCGAGCTTTTCCGGAGCCTCCCGCGCGGAGCGGAGCGACGTGCTGTCCGCTCGCAGGGCACAGCGTGTCGCCGGGGCCGCCGTGGCGACACGCTGTCCAAAAGTTTCCGACCTTACCCCCGGGCATGGGCCTCTGGGGCCGTCGGGCCAGGTCGTCTAGGTCGGGAGCAGCGCCTCCCTGCCTCGCGCGCGCCTCCCGCCGCCCGAACTGCCCGACGGCGAGGGGGCGCCCGATTGGCGTACACGGCCTCCTACTACTCCGACGAGGCTGGGGCTGTGTGCTTTGGGTGGTGGTGGTGGGATGGGGCGATGAGGAAGCAGGAGGGGAGGAGCCTCCTCCTCCTGCTCGTCCTCCTCCTTCCTCGTCGCCCCACCCCCTATCTTACCTTTTATCTCCTCCTCCACTTCCTCCGAGGAGGAGGTGAAGGAGGTGGAGGAGGAGTATGAGGAGAAAGAGGCGGAGGAGAAAGGAGGACGTGGAGGAGGAGAAGGAGGCCCACGAGGCGGAGAAGAGAGGGAGGGACGGCGGGGAAGGGTGGATGGGAGACGACGGGCAAGGATGAGCGGAAGAGGGGTGGGAGGAGGACACGGATGATGAGGAGGGCGACTTGTGCAAAACAAGATACAAGCCCCTTCGCACGGGGTGGCCCCCCTGCATGGGCCCCCGCCCGCGCGAGGGGAGAGCGGAGTGGAGGGTGGGAGAAGGGAGGGACGGGATGGAATAAGAGGGGTGCAAGAGGGATGGAGGAGATAAGGAAAGAGTGAAGGAGGATGGCGGGAGGAAATGAGGGCGGTATGGGATGGGGGGGAGGAGGAGGAGGAGGAGGAGGAGGAGGAGGAGGAGGAGGAGGCGGCGGAGGAGGAGGAGGGTCGGCCGACCTGCGGGACACCCGCGGGAACAAGGCTGCGGACTGGCTGGCGGGACAAGGCGCCCGCAGGCAGGAGTTCGATCAGACAACGATCGACGTGATCAACGCAATGCAGAAATCGTACAGGGCTGTTTGTTCTTGGCATTGGTAAAATACTGGCCTTGTGGCCCCCAACCGCGGAGCTTTTTCAGATCAGCAAGAGGGTTGTGTGTCCTCGCCGCAGTACATAGGCCCATGAACCCACATGTCCCTCGCTGGCACGTAGATCACTGGAGATGCGCGTGTTGCTTGAGGAAGGTCTCTGCACTCACCAAGACCCCCTGCCGCGCTTTGACCCCGCCCCTTCTCAGTGTCCTGAGGGCTCCCGATAAGTTCGGGCACAGCATACACGTGTCCTGGATTGTGGGCTCGGGGTGCCCTGTGGTGTGTTGCACTCGGTGTGGACACTATGGAACGTTAAAGGCGCTGGCTTTCAGGGGAGGACGTGTGTAGAGAATCTCACGTCCAAAGAAAGGAGGTAGAAAATGAATGGTAAGCTGCCTATGTCGGTAATCCCTCAGTCCCCTTGAGCTGGGTTTGTGCCCAAGTCATGTGTTGTGCACGTATGACTCATCTGTACTGGTCTCTATGGGTCTCTCTATGGGAGGAGGGGGAGGAGGAGGAGGAGGAGGAGGAGGAGGAGGGAGGAGAGGAGGAGGAGGAGGAGGAGGAGGAGGAGGAGGAGGAGGAGGAGGAGGAGGAGGAGCAGGGGAGGAGGAGGAGGAAGGGATGAAGAGGAGAAGGAGGAGGAGGTGAGGAGGAGGAGGAAGGGGAGGAGGAGGAGGAGAGGAGAGGAGGAGGAGGAGGAGGAGGAGGGGCAGCTCCAGGTTGAGCAGCAGCACCAGGCTCCCTCCCCCTTGGCATCGCTCGAAGGTGCCGATTTTTCTCGGCAGGGACCATCGAGGAGCATTCTTGCGCACCCTGCGAAAAAACATGCACGCAGGAAACAGAAACGCGCACAGGGAATGACCGTCCGAGCGAGGGCGAGCCCCTCTCCTGCCCCACCTCCGCTGGGCAGGAGGGGCACCCCGGCGGCGGCGGTCGGCCTCCTTGGCGCCCGCCGGCGAGGCGGCGAGGCGGATCGCGGTGGCGCGCGCGCGTTTGCCTAGGTCACCCCCAGGGGCTCGAAGATGCACGCCGGTCGTTGGAAGTATGTATTTCTGGACTCCCAGATCCCAATCAACTGTGGCCGCCCTTCCACTTCAAGAGTCGAGCGGTGTTCCATCGCACCTCCTCTTCAGGGGGCGGGTGGAAATCCAACCTGCTTCCAAAGCCTGACTGATTTCACGTTCCTGCCCACTTCTTCCGACCGACGGGTAACCGCGTTTCGTGCGTCGCGGTCTGGGGGCTGACCTTGCCCTTCTTCAAGGTGGCGGTGCCTTGGCGCGAGAGCGCGAAGAGAATCGCGCGTCGCGCATCGTGGGGTGAGGCGCGCGAAATTACGGTCGGAAGCTTTTGGTTAGTGTGACGCTCCGCTGGTTCTGGCCCACCACGCTTCCACATCCCAGCCCCCAGGCGTCCGTGCCTCGATCTTTTCAGAGCACCCCGCCCCTCGGAGCGGAGCGACACGCTGTCCGCTCGCAGGTTATAGCGTGTCGCCGGGGCCGCCGCTACGACACGCTAAGCAAAAGTTCTCTACCGCAGGTGACCTGGTTTGCGCAACAGCAGGGAGGAGCAGGAGGGATGCCGAGGAGGACAAGGTGCTGTTCTCGCGCCGCACACCCACTCGACGCCGTGATTGATTGATTTGTTCGCAGCAAGGACGTGTCCAGAGGTCCTCGACCAAGTCCCCGCGACCGGCTTTTCGTCTCGGGTCGCTTTTTGACCCTGCCTGGGCCCAGCAAGGGCCCCCCCGAGGCCGAAAGTAATAAACAGCTGTGTGCCGCGGTTGTGTCTCGGAACCAGAAATCAACGACGCGAGGAGGACTGCATCGAGGAGATAAGCCCCCCCCCACCCCCCAAACCAGAGCCAGGTTTTGCCAAAGGCGTCCCTGTCACAAGGGTGTCCCAGGAGGCCCCAATGTCCTCCAGAGCACCCATCGCGAGGCCGAGAGAGCCCCAGGCTTTCCAGAATGCAGCGACAAGCTGGGGACACCCTGAGCCAAGGACATCTCTGGCACCACTCGGCAGTGGCGAGGCGCCCGTGCTGGGATGCGCGCTGGAGGAGCTCACGGCGCGCCGCCGAGGGCACTCCTGGCTGGAGGCGGGCGCCGTGCCGCCGGGGTTCGACCCACAGCCGTGGGACCTCCGTCTCCGCGCGCCGTGCCACAAAGCTCACGACGGAAAGCCCTGGCGGTTTTCGTCTTCCAGCCTCGGTAGGAGTTCCAGCCTTGCCGAGAGCGCTCGGGGGGTGCCCGGATCGTTCCGAGCGGCCGCTGGAGACCGGAGGCATGGCCCGAAAGCGAGACTTCCTCGCCTCGCGTGCAGTTCACAGCGGGAGTTGTTCCACCGTTTTCGCCCTCTGAGGGCCTCTCACGGGCGCCGGAATGTGAAGACCACCTCGCACGGACAAACGGTGGTTCCCGGGGAGGCGTCGAGGCCTCTGGGGTCAACAACAGCGCGGCGTCGGAGATAGTTGAGGGGCGTGCGGTAGTTTCGGGCCGCGATGCCGCGATGGTGGTGACCCCAGCGCGGGCGTCATAGGTGTTGGACCTCGCCCACGGCTTCGGATCGGCCGACGTCGAAGAGTCCAATCCGCGTTGTCGGAAAGCTGCGGTCGTTCCAGGTTGAACGGTAGACGCGATGTCAGGGACCAAGGCCGAGATGTCGTCACGACACGAACTCGCTGTAGAAATCCAAGCATGTACAAACACATCGACGTTCGGAGGGCCGATTCGATTTCTTCGGTCGACGCTGACCCTCTCTCTCTCTCTTTCCACAGCCTTTCCTGGCGTGCGCGCCCCCCCAGAAATCTGCGAGAACCTCCGAACGTTTACCCAGCTGCCTGCGGCAAGTGCCGCCACCGTGCCAGCCCAGCAGTCTGGATGGCGACAGTTCGAGGGGGCACGGGAGGCCGTCACACGTGACACTGCAACACCATCGTAATTGAGGATAGTTATGATGATGAGGAGGAGCATGATGATGATGGTAATGAATGTCGACGTTGGTGTTGATGGTGATTGGTGATGGTGGTGATGGTGAGCATAATCATGATCATGCTTGAGATGATGATCATGATCACGAGGATGGGGATGAAGATGAGGATGAGGATGTTGACCATGATGACGGTGATAATGATAATGATGCTGATGATGATCATGATCATGATCATGATCATAAGGTTGATGCTGATCAGGATAATGAGGTTGATGATGATGATGATGTTGATGGTAATGGTAATGGCGACTACGACGACGACGACCACGACGACGACGACAACTAAGGCGATGATGATGATGCTGATGATGATGATGCTGATGATGATGGTGGTGATGGTGATGGTGATATTGATGATGGTGATGGCATTGGTCCATGATGGTGCTTATGATGCTGATGCTGATGCTGATGATGATGATGATGATAATGATTATGCGGATGATGATGCTGATGCCGAAGATGATGTTGGTGATGTTGATGATGGTGATGATGATTATGACTATGAAGATGATGATGATGATGATGCTGATGACGATGATGATGAGGATGAGGATGATGATGATGCTGATGATGACGCGGATGATCATGATGATGTTGTTGATGATGATGATGTGGATGAGGATGATGATGCTGGTGTTGGCGCTTATGATGATGATGATGTTGATGATGGTGATGACAGTGGTGGTAATGGTGCTTATGATGATGCTGATGATGATTATGATGATGGTGATGCGGATGATGCTGATGCTGCTGATGATGATGATGATGGTGATGGTGATGCTGATGATGGTGATGATTATGATGATGGTGATGCTGATGCTGCTGATGATGACGATGGTGATCATGAGGATGATGATGCTGCTGCTGCTGCTGATGATGATGCGGATTAGTATGATGATGCTGATGATGATGATGCGGATGAGGATGCTGATGCTGATGCTGACCCTGGAGCGGTTGGGAGCAGCGCCTGGCAATGCGGGACGTGCATGATCCTCGAGCGGGTGCGCGTGGGATGACGGGTTTCGGAGATAGCTGCCGCGCGGGAAGGGCGCAATCTTCGAGCGGGCGCGCATGGAATGAGGGCTCAGACATCTAGCTGCCACGGGAAGAGCGCAAACCTCGAGCGGGTGAGCGTGGAAGCGGGGTTCATTCATTAGCTGCCATGCGGGAAATCCACCATCCTCGAGCGGGCACGCGTGGAAGGGGGGTTGACGCATTAGCTGCCATGCGGGAAGTGCTTTATCCTCAAGCGGGCACGCGTGGAAGGGGGGTTCAAGCATTAGCTGCCACGATGGAAGTGCACCATCCTCGAGCGGGCACGAGTAGCGGCCTCGGTGAGCAGGGGGATGCACGCAAGAGCCTGTATATAACTAGAGGGGGAAATCCCTTGTTGCCAAAACCCTACCAGACAGCCCTTGGCATTCTTCCACGCCTCAACGTGCCAGGGGGCGCGGTGGCGGATTTCAGCATCTCTACTCCTTCTTGTACAGAGGAAGATCGTGGATCAAGCTTTTCGGGCGTTTTTTGTTGACCCTCCTGAGTTGGGCACCCGTCTTGAAAAAAAATGCGGCTCGATCCTCCTCCCCCCTTCCTCCTCCCGCCTCCCCCCCTCCTGCCTCGCCTCGCACCGATCTTGGCTGGGCCGGCCCAGCACCCAGGATGATCCGTGCCTGCGCCTCCCCGGCCAGACCAGGAGGGAGGCGAAGACACCGGCCCTGGACTCGGGCCAGCGGCCCGGCCAGGGTCGGCGAGGTGGGCAGCGAAGAACGCCCCCGGAAACAGGGCGCCCGGAGGACGGGAGGCATCCGGCGCCTCGAGAAGAGATCGCGGCGGCCAGTTCGTCGCCGCTGTGGCCTCCGGAGGCCCGTGGACGGAGAGTCGGGCCGTAGACGGAGCTTCGAGAGGACACACACACACACACCGGCTCTGGGGAAGGAGTCGAGCCGCTGTCGGGCGCCCGGGCCCTCCCGGGGCCTCGGGGCCGTCAAGCGACAGCGCGGGCTTCATGAATGGTTTCCAGAGAACGGCACGGGGGGCAGGAGTCGTTTTCACCAGGACGCTGTTCCTTCAAGTTCAGGCTCGGAGGTGTCAACGATGGGTGGTGGTGGTGGTCACTGCATAAGGGAATCAAGTCCCGAGCAGAGCAACAAGCACCACGACCACGACGACGCCGACGACGACGACGACGACGGAGACGAGGTGCGCAGACGATCCGCGCCGAAGCACGGATTTGGGAGAGGGCCCACCCTGCAGGTTCGGTTAAACAGCACATCGTTGAGTGGACTCTGGGCTCGTTTCGGCACCCTTATGCAGCGACCACCACTTGGATTGCCAGGCATTGCAAGCCGCCTGGCTGTCCGTTTGTCCGTCCGTTCGTCTGTGTGTCTGTCTTCCCGGCTCTCTGAGCCGTGGTGCTTTGAGCTTCTTAGCTCAGGGACGCGTCGGTCACCGTCGCCCTCTCCCTTGCCGGTGGCCCTGTCAATGATGGGGAGGAGGAGGAGGACCAGGAGGAGAGGGAGGAGGAGGAGGAGGAGGAGGAGGAGGAGGATGAAGATATGAGGCGTTCCAAAAAGGGCCTTGCCTTCGAGAGTCGAAAGGTTGCCATCTTTTCCTCGGCGGAAGGTCGGCGGAAGTAAAACGGCGGCGGCTCCTCCGGCGGAAGCCGGCGAAAGGCCGGCGAAAGTAAAAGTCGACCTTCGAGAGTGAACCACCTTTTTGGATTCAGGGTTTCCGGAAGCGGCCATATGGAGACATGGAGGAGGGGAAAAAGGGGAAGGTTTTGTTGTGTTGTGTTGGTGGGCAAGCGAAGCGGTTAGACCCGCGGTTCGACTAATGGCGGAGAATAAAAGGGAGCAGGCGAAGGAAAGACGCCTGGAGGAGATTTCGTTCGGACATCTTGTCGCCTCTTTCGGTGGATCAACGTGGATCGTTGTTATTTTGGCGTGTCCGCCTCTGGGACATCGCAGGGCACAGGACGCACCCCTGAAGTAGCCACAGTCAAAGTCCGTGATGAATGCGACCGCACGCGACGGATCAGTCTGAGCTTGTCACTGTGGCCAGCAGAGGATTGGATACCCCAGGTGGACTCTGCATCGGCACCGGCAGGACGGCGGTGATGCTGGCAGCAGCCGCAAAGGAGCTGTTTTCCTGTACAGTTTTCAGCTGGCACGTTGCCGTGCCTACCAAAAACAACATTTTCTTTGTGAGTCATGCCAGACGCGCGCACCTCCATCGATGCGCCGTGCAGCAGCCAAGCATAGTACCATATATGTCCGAACATGTGCGTGAACACCTTCTACTCATCTGCACGCCCAATTTCTTACTTTGCGCATGGAGGGTAGCTTGCTGTTCCAGCTAAACGCCGAGCGCACATGGCCACGACGAAGTATTTATGGATGAGTGCGTACGAGCATGCGCGAGCATGTTCATAATGGCGCCCGCGTGTCGATGTTCACAGCCAGGTCGACAGTTGGAAGATGCACATGGCACGGCTTTCTTTTGAGAGGTGCGTGCTATGGCGGCCGCAAACATTTTCTGCATCGTAGTGCCATGCTGATAGGCTTGGATACACGCTTTGGTTCTGCAGCGGTGCAGGCAATGAACTCGCCACGCGCGAACCACTCATTGCTCTTTGCCGTGAGCGGTCCTGCCTTTGGTACATGTTTGTCAGTCTGTCTAGTACTGACTGTGCTTCCCGGCCCTGCATCAGCCTTGCCAGTTCCTGTTTTTAATGACCTGGTTCCCTCCCCACGCATCGATCTGCTATCCTGACCCCTGCAGTGGAATAGTGCGCCGTGGCTGCATTGTTTGTTTTACACATATTGAAGGCTTTGCTTTTTCAGCTCGCATGTGGTCAGATCTCTGTCCGATAGGGGGCAGCACGCCCACGCAGGCGCGGGGAGCACTTGGTGGCGTTCAGCGCAGCTCGGCTGGCGCGCAGCTCTTCTCTGAAGGTCTGCGCCCCCTGCCGACGGCCCCCCCCCTAGACTGCTTGCGTGGCCACGCTTGGTTGGCAGGCTGGTTAAATGTTTCTTTCGGTTGGCAAGCTGGCAACTCAGCTGACTAGCTTGTTGTCCTAACTGACAATTGGCAAGTGATGTCGGCTGTTGGTTAGCTGGCTGGTGGCACGTGTCTGCAACGATTATCTATGTGCAGGGATGGTGGCCTCGGGAGCTCGCTCCCCTTGCAATTTACGAGGGGGCGACGCTTCGGGAGCGCGTACCCCTAGCTATTTGCTAGGATTCGTGGCCTCGAGCCCCGAGCCGAGGTCTGAGGACACGACGGTGGGGCTCAAAAACGCCTCCCGAAGTCCCAATACAGAAAATGCCGGTGTTTCTCCGCTGGAGAGGACTGGCTCTTCTAGGTGGCATCCGTGGAGTAGGCCCGTGGCATCGGCGGCGCGAATCTAGCGTTGGTTGCTAGGGGCTGTGGGTTGCATAACGCAAGTCTTACATAGTTCACATTGGATTGTGTTCTACGTATCTCCGCTTCCACGCAGGAATTCAGATTACGTGATTCCGGCGTGGTTAGCGGATTATTTTCGACCTCCCGCTTCGCGCGGACTCCAATCATTCAAAGAGTGGAGCTGGAAAGTGCTACACATCCCATAATCGAGATTTGGGAACAAGAACCGGCGCAGGGAATTGGAACACGTAGGCTTCGCAGCCTGTTGGCCCCCCGAGGGGGCC
The DNA here is from genome assembly GCA_963575745.1 of Prorocentrum cordatum. Taxonomy (NCBI): domain Eukaryota; class Dinophyceae; order Prorocentrales; family Prorocentraceae; genus Prorocentrum; species Prorocentrum cordatum. The sequence continues at coordinate 331,117 of CAUYUJ010014749.1, read as the reverse complement.
GGCAGATCACATGTGGCGCTGAGGTCTTGGCTTTCATTGAGTGCGCAGAAAGGAGCTGGCACAGTGTGTGAGCTATGCTGACCACGAGTCCGGCCGTCCCGATTGCCATATGACGGGCTGTCGCCAGAGGGCTCCTGAGGGAAGCGGATCCCAGATCCCCGGGCTCCCCCCGGGACAACTTCTTCGTCTTGAGTCGTTGTGACGCTCCTGGGACCCGTGGAGGGCCCCGAGGGCCCTTGATCACTGCGAGAGGGGCCCGCGGAGCGGGCTCCCGCGAGAAGCCTGGAAGACGCGGTCCCCGAGCCCGGTCTCGGTGGCAATTCTGCACAGGCCCCACACCCTCCCCTGGCGGCTCCTGGCCGCCCCTCGCCTCCATCCCCCTCCGTTCTCCCACCGCTCCCCTCACGTCAGAGGAGGAAGAGGGTCCGATGCCACTGCCTCGAAGAAGAACAAAAACACGCAAACATAAACTTTTTGGCGCTCCGCGCTGATTTCTTGGATCCCCGCCTGGGCCCCCCGGCGGCGCCTCCGGCGCCGCCCCTGGCGCGCTCCGCGCGCCAGGGAGGGGGGTCCAGCGCGAATCCAAGAAATCCGCGCGGAGCGCCAAAAGTTCATGTTTATGGTTTTTTCTTCTGCTGCTGCCCCTCCCCCTTTGCCCCTCGCCACTGCCGGCTTCGCCGCGAGATCCTGGTCCGTATCTTGTTATTTCCCCATCGCCTCCCTCCCCTTCCCCCCCTCCCCGCCTCCTCCATCTCTCGCTAGGCCCAGGGCCAGGGCCTGGCAAGTATCATGTTACTTCGGAGTGTGTTCGGGCCGCTTGAGTGAGAAAGGAAATACTGGTGATTCCTTCCCTCCGGAGGCCCAAAACTTGTCCCTCCCCCGTCGCGGTGTTTTTTTTTGACTGCAGCGAGCTTGCGCGTATGGCATGCCACAGGTCTGACCAATCCGCCCGCAGGCGTCCGCCAGGCCAACATAGAGTCGTCGGGTAAAGCACCTTGCAGGCTGGAACCCGTAAGGGACCCTCCCAGATCTGTGGTGTCAGCGATAGAGGAGGAGGAAGAGGAGGAGGAGGAGGAGGAGGAGGAGGAGAAGGAGGAGGAGGAGGAGGAGGAGGAGGAATATAGAAGAGCACAAAGAAAAAGGGCGGGGAGGGATTGGGCAGAGTTGGGCTTGCGGCTCCGACGGAGCCCTCCCTAGGTGGGCGGACCCCCGATGGACCGTCTGACAGCACGCGGCGCCCCCCCCAAACCGAGGGGCGCGGGCGGTGTCTCAGCTCTTCGCGCTGTACCACTCTGGAGCCCCTGAGGCCCTCTCGGCCCGTTGCTGTCGTTGCTCTCCGGGGTCGTCCGCCTTGCGGGGCCTCTGGCGGGCGGAAAGGGACGCGCCTGCAGGCAGATAGGCTTTGTGTTCCGGCCGAGTAGGCAGCTTGCGTCGGTGACCTTCTGACTTCCCCATAAGGGCCTCTCGAGGTCATCAGCTGGTGCGAACCACCCCCACTGCGTGCTCCGCACTTGCCACGGGGGGCAGGACCATTGCTTGCCCCTCGGGGATTGACGTCCCAGCAGGGAGGAAGTAAATGTAGGATGTAGGTTGGAAGATGCGCGTGAGGGGTGCTCTGTGAGACCACCTGGCCTTCATTGGCAGAGCTGGGGCCACCTTGGGCCAGGCCGGGGCCCCCTGGGACGACGTCCGATTTCTGGCCGAGGCGCAGGTTCTCCACCTCCCTCCACCCTCCTGCCTCCCTCCTCCATCCTGCCTGCGTTCGTGCCGGATTGAAGGCGGCTCCTAGGCGTGCGACCGCCGAGCAATGCGGGAAGGGTGTCGAAGTAGGCACCGCTCTCCGAACGTCCCCCCATCCTACCTCCCTCCGCCTCCTCCCCCTCCTTCCCCTCCCACTCCTCCTCCTCCTCCCCCTCCTCCTCCTCCTCCTCCTCCTCCTGCTTCTCGTCCTCCTCCTCTTCTTCCTCCTCCCCCTCCAACCATGGACGTGGGGTCATCCTCCTCCTCCTCCTCTTTCTCTTCCTCCTCCTCCTACAACCTGTAAATTTGCTTCATGACCTTAGTGATACGTTTATGTGCCCTTGTACGGCGTACCTCTCCAAGCTGAGCGGATGTATCGTACGACTTGGTCTCTTGGTCTGTGCCGAGCAGAGGCTGAAGATTGGGGTCGTGAGCTTTAAGATGGGGGAGCGGCTGGGCGCTACTTGATGACAAATGGAGGCATTCAGGGATCACTTGAGATGCCCAAGCAGTTCGTCGGCGTGTTACGCGATACTGATGAGCAATTACGTGGGCATCCCACACAGACATATATACCAGCACAGTGTGAAGCTCTTATTCGTGATCTGATCGACTTCTCGATCTCGGGACTAGCTGATGACATGTTTCGCAAGCGACCGTTTCTTCTTCGTGGGCTCCGTACGGAGCAGGTGATTTCGATCACTGTCGAGAACGACCGAGTGATGAATGTTATTTTCTCTTGGCAGATTTGTTTTGCAGTTTCCCACATCTTGGATCGACGAATGCGAATCGTAGGTTGCAGGAGGATTGCCCAACACCGCGCGCGGAAGTTGAAGCACACGCGCGTCACTTGGGAACACGGTGCACCATGAAGAGGAACAACGGGGTGGATCTTGGATTGCGTTTCCGTATACCCAAAAAAGTGTAAAAAAGGACAGGATGGAATTTCTGGGATGTCCTGGCACGCGCGTGGACTACGTCGGCTTGAACGTGAACTATTTGAGAGCGCGGTGGTGCAGCAGGGCCTCACGGGCCCAGATGCATGTGCATTTTCTTTACATTGTGAGTGGGGATCTTGTTTCCTCGGCGCAGGAATCCCTCACCCCTCGCGTTGTCACACTCACTCGATCACTTTCACTCAGTCATCACTCACATCACCATCACCATTCCCAGCATTACCACTGTCACCATCCCATTCACGATCTTGATCATCATCCGCATCAGCATCAGCAGCATAATCCTCATCACCCGCACCAGCATAACCTTCAACATCATCATCAACACCGTCGACCATCGATCATCCTCACAATCACCGCCACCACCAGCATATTTAGCCACTCAATCGCTCACTCGCTCACGCACTCACCCAACACACTCTTCACTTACCCACTCATCATCTTGCCAGAGTTGCTCAGTCCTGAACCATGCGGGAATATCAGGCGGGAGCCTCGTCTGTGTGTGAATTGCACGGACGTCTCAAGCAGGAACCCTTCTCCCTTATGTGGCCCGCAGAACATGTTATTAATCCGAGTGGGTCATCGGAAACATGTAATTGTCGTCACTTCTAGGCTCTTGAAGCGTGATTGTGGAGGAAATATCGCGCGGGAGCTTCGTTTGCGAGTGAATTGCGAGGAAGTTTTTAAAGCGGGGGGGTAAACTCCTGCAGGTTGAATATTGAGGAAGTATCAGGCGGGAGCCCCGTGTGTGAGTGAATTGCGAGAAAGTCTCAAGCGGGAGCCCTCGCCCAATGGAACCAGCATTTCATGTTGGTAAATCCGAGCGCGAACCTTGTAACTGTCGTCACTTTTGGGCTCCTCAGGCTCGAATCTTGCGGACGTTTCAGGCGGGAGCCTCGTCTGTGAGCGAGTTGCGAGGACGTCTCGACCGGGAGACCCTCCCCATATGAGCCCCATCTCCATGTTGTCTTGGAATCCGAGCCGGCCGCCGGCAAACCTGCAAGCTGGAATCCGAGTGGGCTCCTCCGGCACTCATATTGAGGAAATCAGGTCGGGGATTTCTCGCTCGGGGGAGCTCCCTGGGACGGAGGGGAGCGCGCCACGCGCATGCGGAAAATGCTGCTCCTGCGGCCGCCCTTGCAAGAGTTTCTGGAGCGCGGGCCGCCGGTGTCCCTGCGGAAGGCGCTCCGGGAGTTCGACAAGGTGGCTGCGAGCTCCAGGACTGAGGCGGAGCAGCTCGCGGCAAAGCTGGGTTTCGTGCTGACTCCCGCGCCCCAGCGGCTCGCGGGGTTGCCCCAACGGCCTCGCGATCCGGCCATCGGAGAACGCGACCATGCCCGCCGCGGCGGCAACGGCGCCAGGTAAAATCGACATGTCCCAGCCAGGAGGCAAGGGAGATGCACGGGGAAAACAGACAGGATAATGATAACATACGGAGAGTGAGGAGGACGGCGAGGGGGGGAGGAGGGGGAGGAGGAGGGGAGAACGAGAAGGAGGAGGAGACGGAGGTCTCAGATTACGAGGAGGAGGCGGCGCAACAGATAGCGGGAGGAGAGCCCCCGCCAAGGCGAACAGGAAAGAGCGAGGGGCAAGCTAAACACATTCTCAGGCGGGGTCATACCGTCGGAGTAATTGAAGCGTGAACATGCTAGGCTCGACGCTACCGTCGTACGTTATCGTCGCGTGCTCATGGAGGGCTCGGCTATTTTATAGGTCGGGCTCCCATGCGGTCTTGATGGACATCAGCGATACTCTTCGGGATTGGCGAATCGTGCCGAGTTCCGTGGAATTCGCTGTCAAGCGCGTTCGATGGATGCAGAACATGGTTCGATGCCCAACGGCCCACAAACAAACCGTAACAGCACTGCGTGGACATGCTCTACATGAACAGCCAGTTTCTACCGACATGCGTCAGATACGCGATGCGGCCAGCTTTTGGTTCTTCCAGCTTAGGTGCGATATTGAGCTATGTCGTGGCACCAGTGGCACGGAGAGCTTGTTCGACATTTGGAGCACAGCGGATGATTCATGGGTTGAGGAATTCGATTTCCATTCTGATTGAGCTCGTGAGTTGTTGTGTTCTATCTTCTTCTCGAGCGGCTGTATCCGCTAATGAGACATTGCTCGAAACGTTTTTTTTTTTCTCCTCACCTTTGTGTCCTCGGGCCCCCAACGCTTCGGAAGCTCATCGCGCGCCAAAAAAACATCGCATCATAGGATTCGGTCTACTTTGATTTCGGGAGCTATCACAAGCCAGTGCCCGCATTGCTGTTCGGTCTTCAGAGACGTGGCGAGTACTCGACGCCATCCTAAACGAGCACGCGCGCAGGGGGGGGGGGGGCGTCAATTGGGACGGGTGCGCATGGATTGGGTCTTGCAACTTCCACATGACCTACAAGTTGGATTATGCTGCGTTGCCCCTTTTGGTTCCGCGAGCGAGCTCTTCGCCCTCGTGCGATCCGTTAATCTGCCGCTACCACTACCGCGCCTCTTGCTGTCGCAAGGCGCGCGTCCGCGCGCATCTTCGGCGCTGCTGGACGCTGGGAATCCTTGGCGCGAGCGAGACACGGGCAGGCGACAACGGCCGCGAAGCACGAGCCAAACGCCGGGCCGACGCCGAACGAGACAAGAATAAGCAGAGCTTGAAGGAGCTCAAGGCACCCGAGCAGGACGATAAAAAAACATGGTCGGATTCGTCTCTCGGCAGACGCTCAGGAACGCGCGACAATTTCGAGAGCTGGAAAGCGTCATTTACGACGATTGGCCGTTGCTGGAAGCGTGCTCCATCGCGCCCGCGACGCAGGAGCAGACGAGCAACTGCTCTCACCGCGCGAAGGGCAGACGGATCACGACCTCGGGCCGCCTCGCATATATTCGCTAGATGGAGCTCTCAGGACTTACCGCGACGTCAAGCCAGGCGCAACTCCGGGCTTCTCGACGCCCGAAGAGCTGCACAAATAATTGAACGCGGCATACGCGGAGCACGACAAGTGGTCGACCGAGAAGAAATGCGACCTGGTGCTGCGCTGTCGAGTGGAGAAGGTTTTCTGGCGCGGGACGAAGAAAGTGGCCGTCGCGTTCCGCAACCCGCAGTTCCGTGTCAGGATGGACAAGGCCTTCGACTGCGCGGAGGGCGCAGCGAAGATGGTTGGCAACGCGCCGGCGACGTTCCTCGATGGGGGGGCTGCAGGAGCTTCTCGAGGGCGTGGAGGGCAAGCAGCGTCTTCGTCTTCATCGGCCGTCGCGCCCCAGACCCACCTGCCGCGTTCGCGATCCCTCGGTTCCTGGGTACCCGATGTCAATTCGAGCGCGGCGGCGGCTTGCAGTGATGTCGTATTCGGGGATGGCACTTTTCATCGTATACCTGCTGATGAGCGGCATCGCGCTGAAGACGCAGCGTGCCACGTCTCACGCGAGCGAAGCGACGCTCCATGCCCTCCTTTCCTGGCGGCTCAGGCGCCGCTTTTGGCCTCCGGGCTCGGCGGCCCCCATTCCTGAGCGCGCAGTTCCAGGCGGACTTCTCGATTGCGCATGGTCGCAGACTTCTTGGTCTCACGGAGCGCTATGCTTGGCGCATCCATGTATAGAGACGCGCTGCCGTGCGAGCGCGCGCACTCCCTTGCGCGAGCACGGCGTCAAGGCAGGGGAGAAGGCGACGGACGGCAGGTGAGAAGTTCACTGTTCGGGGACACGGAGGCAACGACGGGCAAGTGTCAAGTGCAATTTATGGCGCCTTGAGCCACGGCGCCCCTTGGGCCACGGTGCTCGAGCCTCTTCCCTTGCGCGGGCATGGCATGATCAACAGTTGCGCGAACCCACAAATGCTTGACTTGTTTATTATCCTCCCGGCCTCCTGGACCATCTCGCTTCTCCTTTCTCGGGCTCGCTGTCGAGGGTCCCTGCCGTGCGACTTGGGCCGCAGCGTCGGGGGTCAGTCTCTGCCCGTCTCGGGGAAAAGCTCCGCGGGATTAGTGATGAATGTCTCCCACAGTCTTCTCATTCGTCGACGACCGTGGGGACGTGCCAATGGGCCGCAACGGCCCCGATGGGGCATTGCCCCGTCGCCTCGATGCCCAGGTATCGAAGCATTCCGCTAAAGCAGGCTCAGCGCGCCATCTTCCTGAGACATGTGATCAGCACATAGTGCGCTCGGGGTCAAGTTCGACCAGGATAGCGCTCAGGGCGGTTCATGGTCAAGGTGAAGGTCTTCCTCCTCCCCCAGCGGTCCGCGCGTCCGCGCGCCCCGCCCTGCGAGCCACCCCCGCGCGCCGAACGAGCCGGCGACGATCTGGCAGGCGAAGGCGAACGCCGGCCCTTCGTTCCCGTCGTCCCGTTCCCTCCCAACCTTGCTCGCCCGTGGCCGCGCCCGCGCACTCGCCGCGGCGTCGCCAAGGTCACGAAAACCATTGGAGAGGAGAAGAGGCAGAGCAGGAACGGCAGCTGTAGCAGTTGGGCGGATGAACCTGGATGGAGCGGCGCATCCTCCGCCCCCTTCCCCCAGAAGCAACTGCCGCGACGAATGCCTTGCCTGCGCTGGCTTCGTCCTCGACACATTCGACGTGTTCTGTTCCAGGAGGTAGTGAGGCGTCCTGATTTGCTTATAAACCCACCAAAGAATGGTCTAATAACGTCTTATGGTGTGCACAAGATGTTCTTGGATCGCTGCTGGGTGCGATTGCTCGTTTCGTGCATCGCTTTTTGGTTCTGGGAACCTTGTTTTTGCTACGGGAACTCGCTTCTGTTCTAAGGGCATGCCGTGGTAGGCCTGCAGGGATGTCGGGGCGGGCGGCCCCCGCTCAACAAAAAATGGGGTCCGTGGCGAGGCGGAGCCGCCGCCGGCCGCCAACACGGGCCCGCGGATCCCTCCGCAGCCTCGGTCACGCATTCCCCCCCTCGACTCGCTGTGCACCTTCGTGCCTCCCCCTGCCCTTCGCCCCCTGCCACCCAAGAGATCGCCCGCCTCCCCCTCCTCTCCCCCTCCTCTCCCCCTCCCCTGCCCTGCCCCCCCCCCCCGGCCCCCTCTGGGCCCCGCCCCGCCCGCCCCGCCGGGGCCCTTCCGCCCCCTTCTCGCTTTCGCCGCGCCTCACCGCCCCCCCCCACTTTTCGTTGCGCAAAATCACGGCGGGCGTTTTTGGGTAACTCTCGGATGGCAGGAGCCCTGGCCATGCCCCGGGACAGTCCAAACACGAACCGTGAACTCATTCCAATCCAGGGACGGGGCTCCCATTTCCGCGGGCCCTCATTGTCAACAAATCCGCGGCGTCGGAGCTCTGGGTCTTCTCGGGAAGGAAATGGGGCGTCGAGGATTCGCCGCCGCTGGGATCCCATCAGCGTTCCCCGCGGCGGCGCGTCGCTGATACAGAACGCTGGTTTTGCCCCGTCCCCGAGGCCAGGAGATTCGCGAAGCCTCCAGAGGTCACTGGAGGTTTTTGGAGGTTTTCGTAGGCCGAGGATGTAACGCGTAACGTGTAATTTTACGTACATGTATGTGCGTGCGGATTGTCCTGTTTGCAGCATGCATACGTACACGTACAAAGATATACACAGGAATGCACATTCACATGTGTATACAACAAAGCATATGTAATACACATTGCAAGTCGTACCTTCTTAGTCCACCTCCTCCTTGTCCTCATCCTTCGTTCCTCCCATTGTGAGCCAGCTGCATGCGCCTCGATGCCCCCGGGCTGCACCATATACGCGCGCTGAATTGAGGACACGTGTTTGGGCTTCTTCTTCGAATTGTTCCTCATTTGTGTTTGCTGGGCTGTGCTACGCGTGTGTGTCCATGTTCGCCTTCGTTAGAGGCATGGTATGCAGGTCCCCGTGGTATTTTTCAGGGGTGATTGGCATGGTGCCTATGGGATCTCCCTTGGGGGGCTTGTGGCGCTCGTGGCTGTGTCGACGGCGCGGGTATTCACTCCCTTGCTTCGTTTCTACCGGCTGTGTCATATCCTCAGGCCTGTTACATCTCTTGTTGTGGCCATGCTATACGTTGGCGTCCTCACGGCATCGATGTCCATGCGTGACGCGTCGTGTATCCCCCACCATACGTCTTGGTGTGGTTGTCTTTTCGGAGCATGGATACACCGTGATGTCGCTGACGCCGCGGCTCGCTGCCGCCGTCGGGATCCTCGTTAGACTTACCACCCCGACCTCTGTGTTACCCGACAGGCTGGGGCTGGCGTCCTCGGCCGTTCCCTTGTCCGCTCTTGGACGTTGGAACGTTTTCGCGCCATTTTGGCTGCGCTTGGTGGTCTCGGTGCCTACCTCAGGCCTGTTGGACGCACCTGCATGCCCGTTCAGGGGCTGTCATGGCACCTGGATTGCATCGTCTTCCCTGGACGCTGTCGTGAGCCGCCTGATCCGCGGCCCTCCGCGCGTTAGGTAATTTAGTCGCGTCCGCGGCCCGTTCGCGACCTTCCGCCGCTGGCGCTTCCGCCTGCGGCTGTAAAAAAAAAAAGTATTCCCCACCAGTTCGCCCCAGCTCTGCCCGGCTTTCGGCCCGCTCCGCGAGCCTGCGAACCAAAAAGTATCCCCCACCGGCCCATCCAGAAACACAATCGCCATACCTCGTACGCCACGCCGCTGGTTACATCTCTTGTCACATCTCTTGTTGTGGCTATTCTATGCGTTGGTGTCCTCACGGGATCAATGCCCATGTTTGACGCGTCGCGTACCCCCCACCAGCCCATCCAGAGATAATCGCCAGACCTCGTGCGACACGCCGCTGGTTGCTAGCTTCTCTCCCGACACATATCGCTGGGGTCACCTCTGTTGCCTTCGCGCGTGTCGCCGGTGGTTGCCTGCGGCCGTGGACGTGTCCCCCGCCTGTTGCCTGCTGCTGCCTTAGAGACGCGTCGCGCCTTGTGCCCTCGATGGCTTCTGGGCCTTTTTGGGGTCTCTTCGATGGGCCCTCTTGGGGCCTGTTGCTGGGGGCTCCCTTGGGCCATCGTGGGGTCGTTGTGAAGCCTCGGAGGCCGATCGGGAACGAAAAAAAGAAGAGGGCACCAACCATGGAGCGTTCCAGAGCTTTTGGAGGGTTCTGGCCTCTTGGAGGGTGCCCAGAAAGGCTCGAATCGCACTTGGAGCCGTCTTGAGGCTGTGTTGGGGCAGCTATCTTGAGCCATCTTCGTCTATCTTGAACCATCTTGGAGGCCGTTTTGGGCTGCCGAGGGCCCTCTTCGAGGCCATCTTGGACGCTCTTAATGCCCAGACCCCCCCCCAGGCCCAGGGTAGGGGTAGGGGGGGGGATCATGACACCCTCCTAGATAACAAACCGTCTAGCTCACCCCCACCCGCCCGCACGACACATAGGTGACACCCGAGCCAGAGCATGTTCAGCGGTCGTCTTTGGACGGGCAGCTGCTGGGAACCAAAGCCGAGCCCATGTGCGCGATGTTGAGGCGAGGTGCGCCACGCGTGCCAGGCGCGCCACGCGCCACGCATGTAGTACTGTTTGTTGTCAGAGATGGTCGCCCTGCGCAAAGCAGGCAATATGCTGACACCCCCGCTGTCCCTGTCAACACATGATACAAAGTGCTCGCGGGCCTCACGAACATGACTTCAGACTTTGCCCCACAAATGTATGTTATACCTTTTTTGACAGGGATGGTGGGGGGGCGCATCAGGCTGGTTGCGCATGCTCCGACTTTGGAGGCACAGTGAGTGTTCTGATTGTTTCTTGACGCGGATGGGGGGTGATCATGGGGTCCTCATTGTTCTTGGCTGGCTGCCAGTCACCTGGGGGAGGGGGTGTATAGTGATAGGGAACAGTGATCAAGCTACCCGCCCGCCCGCAAACCGTCTTGCTCACTCCCACCCGCCCTCCCAACACATAGGTAGCACCCGGGTGTCAGCATATCGTGTAACAGCGCCGCAGAAGCCACAGGTTCCAGATGCACCAGACACCCTGGAGGCCCAAGCGTGCCAGGCGCGCCAGGTGCGGCACGGGCTCCACGTGCGCCCAGTGTTCCACGTGCTCCAGCTGGGGAGCCAATAGGGGCTCCACCTGCGGTCGCCGCAACTGTTGCTACGCCAGCAATTGCGCACGCCCCAGCGCATGCTTGTGACTGCTGGCCGCCGCGCGCGCCCACCCGCCCATCCACGCATGAGCAACAGACGTGCGAGAAGGCGCGAGGTCAGACACGCCAGCCAACCGGTGTGCACCGAACCATCCTCGTCGAAGCGCAATGCACGGTGCATGCCAGGGCATTCGCACTCCCGCCGTGCCTGTTGCAGGTTCAACTGCGATAGTGAAACCCCGCGGCCCCGCACGTCGCGCGCAGCCAGGGCCAGAAGGGGGGGGGGGGTAAAGTAATGTTCAGCCCCCCCCTATCTGGGGCTAGCCCCCCCTTCAGCGGCCTTCAAAGCCGCCTCTTGAGGCCCTTTTTGGGCCACCTTGGGACGCTCCTGGGGCCGTCTTGGAGGCCTCGTGGGCCTGGCTTGGAGCTCTCCTGGGCCATGTTGGGGCCACCTGGAGGCCTCCTCCTCTGGGGCCCTCAACACCGCCTCTTTGGGCCCTCTTGGCGCCAGTTTGGGGCGTTCTTGGGGTCGGCTTGGAAGCCTTTTGGGCCCGGCTTGGAGCTTTCTTAATTCATTGTGTGGCCATTTGGAGGCTTCGAAAGCCCATCGGAAACGCAAAGGCGAGAAGGCAGCAGCCATTGATTTGTCGAAGCCGTCGGTCGACCAGTTGCGCCCAGAAGGCAGGTGGGATCTGCTGGCGCTCCGGCCGCCCCTGTAAAATACCAATGCAAAGTGGGCGCGGGGCGGCCGCGCATGCTGCAGATGTGGAGGCAATAGTGTACTTTGCGTTGTTATTTGACAGGGATGGTGTGTGTAGGGGGGGATTTGAGGGGTCGGCATTGTGCTGGGTTGGCTGCCAGCCGGGGGAACAGTGATGCATTTCTCCCCCGAGCAGGGGAGGGAGGAGGAGAGAGGGCGGCAAAGTTCGTTAAACACCCTACGCCCAGAGGACTGGTGGGATTAGAGTCTACGCCCGCCTTCCTCCTCAGTGTTGGGAGTGACGCCGTGTCCACCGTTCTTATGTGGTGTTGCGCAGTTGTGGCTGGCGTCCCTCGGTGGCGATCGGTTTGGGTGTATCGGTTGCTTGGCTGTGGATCGTATGTCTTGCCGTGCTACTTCAACGTTGTTTTGTTATTAATGTCATGACGTCATGCGCGCAGTGGCTCGTTGGTTCTGTTTTCGCGTGGTTCTCGAGATGGGTCTCGCTGTATATTCGCTCGGTGCTGGCGACGGCGTGGTGCAGTGGGTTTGCTGCACGATATTCTGGGTCTTTCCTCGTGGTCTTCGTGATGAGCTGGCTACGCCCCCTCTGACTTGCTCTGCATGGCTGGTGTAAACCCCTTATTCTGACTTGACACTCTGCGATGGCGCCGGCGTGCCCTACGAGCCAGAAGCCGACGGAGCCGCCGTCGCCGCCTGCGCCGACTACGGACAGCTCTGCAGTTGTTATCTCGTTCACTCAGCATGCCGCCTCGGTGTTGAAGATAATGGCACGGAGCCTGGAAGCTTACACGTGATCACGGATTAGAGGATGACCACGCAGATCACATGCAATTGGCGCCTTTGAGCGCACCTGTTGCGCCGCTTGATCGCCAGATTGGCTTTGGAACCATGTGCCCCCCTGTCACCTCACCGATACCAGGCCGTTCTCGAGCCCAGGATCGGTGCGCATGTTTCCTTGGTCAATTCAGGAGGAAGCGCGATATGACCTCCTCAATCTGCGGCCCCCGAGGTCCCGACCGCTTCCCCGCGGGTAGTTCTTGTCTGGGGCCCATGCTTGGTAATGCCGGAGCCCAGAAGCTGCCCTCGAGGGTCGAAGTCGAGGAAAGCCCACCGATCGAGCGATAGAGCCAGACCGTCAGCTCACCTGCCCATCATGATACGCCCGTGGAAGCGCAGAACGTATCGTTGTCAAAACGGCCGTGTCAAAATCTTGCGCGATGGCTCAACGTGCGGGCCCATGGTTTGGCGAACGTAGCGCGCCAGGCCTAGTTACGTGTCCAGTCTACGTGCTGAGCTATGTGTCAAAGCGCTGCATGTTGCGTGTTGCGTATCGGCGCAGCTAAGATCAGCCACGCGTAGAAGAGGGTAGGTGTAGGGGGGAAGGCCTCTGGCCTCTTAGACGCACCCCTGCTTCTTAGAAGGCGCGGGCCATGTCTGTAAGGCCGGTGCCTTCTAAGAAGCAGCCTCCTTCAAAGAAGCCTTCCCCCCTCCCTGTACCCCCATTGTGCGCGCCGCCAACAAGATCGTCATACAAGATGGGCGAGGGGTCGCCCCAGGCTGCCCTTCAGACGCGCGTGGAGGGCCCAGCATCCATATTCACGCTGCAGAGGTCTAGAAGTGCAGCAGGCTGTCACTTGCACGACCTCCGAGCGCCTTGTCCTGTGTCCTCCTCCTCCTCCTCCTCCTCCTTCTTCTCTTCCTCCTCCTTTTCCTTTCCTCATCCTCCCTTTTACTGTTACCCCTACTGCTCTTTGAGCGCCCTTGCCCACCGCGCCGTCGTGGCTCTTGTTTTTTCGAGCGCGCGCAGGAATCCTTCGTGGAGGCCTCGGCGGCGGCGTCGGATGAGAGGCTGAGGTGCGAGGCCCGCGCGGGCTGGGCCTTGGGTCCAGCGGTGGGAGAAGGAACAGAGCGAGGTTCCTCCCACTCCTCTTCGACCCTTCTCCCCCTCTCTTCCTCATCATCTTCCCCCCTCCTCATCCTCCCTTCCCTCCTCCCCCCTTCCATCCTGCTCATGTCAAAGTACCCCACAGTCGCACCGCCAGACGCGTCTAACCCCCCTCTGTCGTACCACCAGGCGCGTCCGTATGCGGGGATCAGGCGTTTCGCTTGAGACATTTCCGCGAATTGTTACCACGAGGCAGAAAACATCCTATCTATTCAAGGAGCACGTGTAGTTTTCGAAGGCGGCTCGCCTCAAGGTCGCATGCGTTCGTCTCAAATTCTTGAAGCTTTGCGTATCCCCAACATCTGTCGCCTCGCCCGTCGCTCTGTTTGGTTTTCCCGCGTTTCCTTTGCCAATTCGTCTCTGCGTGGAGGAACCCCCCCCAGGTCGGAGGGGTCTGCCCGCCCGCTCAGGGTCCCTCCGCGGGCGTGCCTCACGCCTCCCCCCACCTGCTCATCGGGTCCTACCCCGGGTCCCGTGAAGGATGCCCCGCGTAGCCTATCTGCGGCTCAAGCCTTTCTTCACCCAACCATGTCAATTCTCAGAGTTGCTACTCGGACCGTCATGGAGCGCAACGCTTGCTTTTTGGACAATGACGACCTGGGGCAACTGGCAACCGCCTCCCCCACCCTCTACAAGGTGGTCTCCATCGCGTTGACCCTGTGGGCTATCTGGGACCCCTCCGTTCCAGGCGGTGCCCGCTGGGTCGGCAGCTCCATGGTCCTCAACCGGCCCTTTGCTGCGCACAGCGATGCAGGGGAGAAGGACTGAGGAACGAGACGTGTCAGTCCCCAACAGTCCAGCTTTCCTCGTGGTCGTCCCCCACCCGGGCAGGGACTGGTTTCACCGCAGCGCCAGGCCTCGGCCTTAATACCCCAGTGCCACTTCTTTTGGGGCAGAGGTGCACCAATACCCATGCGCTGTGCACTAGACAGCCCACGCTGGTCTCGTGGCACCCTTCTGAACGGCGGATGGTAGCTGAAATAACCCACCCCCCGTGTACCATTGGGACACCCACTTTGTTCCCTCTGGGACACCTACCTTGGACGGCCGGGGATGGTGGCCATAGGCCCACCCCACGCGCTCCACCTGGCTCAGACGCTCTGCACCTCACGTGCTTCCCCCCCGACGATGCTGCCCTGCAGCAGGGACAGCGTTCCCCAGCATGATCAGGCGCCCTGTTCCCCCCGCGACCGAGCTCCCACCGCATCGCGCGGTGTGATCACAGTGGCCAAGGTCTCGCTGTATTTGCTATGGCGTCGCCTCCCTCTCCTCCATTCATTCACCGGATTTTGCGGCTATCGGCTGCGTCTCCTCCTCCCCCCCCTCCTCCTCCTGTGGATTCGGCCACACACGATTTCCCCCCGACCGAGGCTCTTGGAGCACTTGGGTCTATGTACTCCTGGCGGCTCTCTCGCAGAGCTCCGAGGTGAGGTCGGGCCGCGCTGCCGCCAGGTGTTGTTCTGACAACTCGGGCCTCTGCCTGCCCCGGCACCACCGGGGGCCGGACCTGGGGTGAGCGCGGTACGGCAAGTGGTACACCCTTTGCTCGACTGTCGACGTTCCCCCTTCTGGTCCACCACGGCCCCCTGTTGACGCACGCCGCTTGGTTCCCCCGTCCACCGTGATGGATAAGCTGCCTGCGCTGTTCGCCGACGACGTGGTCCACTTCTGGGCGGGAGCCACCATCGTGCTCCTGGTACTGCACAAGTGGTTCATCCTTTGACAGTACTCATGCTCTCCTACGGGGTGGTCCATGGTGCTCGGCCACGCCTGCTGCCGTTCCCCCGACACTCCAGGTCAGGCAGTCAAGGTTCGGACTCCGCGACTGGGTCGACGTCAGTGCATTGGTCAGTGGCTCACGTCTGATCGCGCCCAGGAGTCCAAGCGAGTGAGGCTTATCCGGCCACCCCTCTTCTGCCCGCGCGTTCCTTGCTCTCTCGCCTCGTAGTGGTGAGCGGTGCGGCCTCACGTGCCCACTGTCCTGCCACTTGGCTGATCGGCCCTAGCCTGTGCTCTCTGGACTGTACGGTTTGAGCTGGCGCCACTGTGCGACTTCTCCCCGTCTACTCCAGTCTGGTGCTTGCGTCCCCGTTCTCGGGCCGCTCGCATCTTACTGGGGGGCATTTTGCCTCTTGCAGGTGCACTTGCTGCGTCGGCCTAGGCGCCGTCGTAGCCGATTATCTCGCCCTGTGCCCCAGCCGCGCCCGCCCCGTTCCTTGGACTCTTCCTTGGAGCCGCCAATCAAAAAAGTATCCCCAACATCTGTCGCCTCGCCCGTCGCTCTGTTTGGTTTTCCCACGTTTCCTTTGCCAATTCGTCTCGGCGTGGCCCGCTTAGACCTGACACGCCGCCGGCGCGCTCGCCCGCGGGCGCTGACTAAAAGTATCCCCAACATCCCATCCAGACACGATCGTCAGGTGAGTTGCCTTGAACGAGGGCAGCGTATAAGCATACAGTGCGACAGCCGCCCTGGATGCCTGTCGGGGGTGCGGGGAGGGTTGGAGCATGTGTTGTATAAGGGGCCCTCTTCGACAAATGTGGACTCGTGTCCTGCACCACCGTGCTGCCAGTGTTTTCTTTCTTCTTTTCCGAACGGGCTTAAGAACAAACATCACATCATATTGCCCCGAATGAGAGTGGAAGAGGAGGAAGAGGGGAAGGAGGAGGAGGATGAGGAGGAAGAGGGGAAGGGGGAGGAGGAGGAGGAGGAGGAGGAGGAGGAGGAGGAAGAGGATGAGGATGAGGATGATGATGATGATGATGATGATGATGAGATGATGATGATGATGATGATGATGATGATGATGATGATGATGATGATGATGATGATGATGATGATGATGAGGAGGAGGAGGAGGAGGAGGAGGAGGAGGAGGAGGTGGGAGGAGGGGAGGTGGAGGGGGAGGAGGAGGAGGAGGAGGAGGAGGAGGAGGTGGGGGAGGAGGAGGGGGAGAGGAGGAGGAGGAGGAGGAGGAGGAGGAGGAGGAGGAGGATGGGGAGGAGGAGGGGGAGGGGGAGGGGGAGGGGGAGGTTGCATGCGGCCCCAGATGTGCCACTCGTTGCCAATGATTTTTTTCCTCCGAACTGGTTTAGGAAACCATAGGGTCATATTGGCCCGAATGTGACAGGAGGAGGAGCAGCAGGAGAAGGAGGAGGAGGAAGTGAGGAGGAGCAGGAGGAGGAGGAGAGGTCTTGGTGGTCCCTGGCGCGTCTTGGAGCATTTTTGATGCTTAGGAGGAGCCTCTTGGAGCCGCTTTGGTCTCCTGTGGGGGCCTCTTAGGGGCCTCTTGAGGGCCTGCCTGGTGATGCTGGGCGCCTTCCTGGTGGTGCTGGGTGACTCTTTAGGCTCTCATGGACCCATCTTGCAAGAGATCGATCAAAGACGGGGGGGGGTCCCAATTGAATCTCCCCCCCTTGGAGGCTCCAAGATGGACTCTTGGGGGCCTCTTGGGCCGCTCTTGGGCGTCTCTTGGGCGCTCCTTTGGCCGTCTTAGGGGGAAGTCTTGGGCCCGTCTTGGGCCTCTCTTGGGCCATCTTGGGGCCACCTTGAGGCCCAAGGTGCTCATCGGAAACGAAAAAACGAGAAGCCACAACACATTGATTGTCCTCAGCTGTTTTGAAAGATGTTGGCCGTGCCTTGGGAGGCTAGAAGGGCACTCGGGACCGTCTTGGTCTGCCTTGGACCCTCTTGGAGCCATCTTGGGGCATCTTGGGCGCTCGAGTGCATCGCCCTCCCCCCCCTGCCCAGCCCAGGGGAGGGGGGCAGGGGGAGGGGCAAACCCCTCCCCCGAGCAGGGGACGGAGGGGCTGAGGCAGGGAACTCCGTTCGACCACTCAGCCCAGAGGGCCGATGAGATGTGCAGACAGCTTGAAGGATCGAGACCGGCTCGGCGTCATTACGCGACTCTCTCCACAGCGCCGCGCACGTGCTTCACAAGTTTGCACCGCGGTTGCGGATGGCGGTTCTCGCCTCAGCGCCGCGCGCGCTCGTCTTACAACATTGCAGCATCTCGACGGACGGAGGGCGGGTATGTTTCGAAATGCGCACTCGCCATAGGGCCGCACACATTCGGCGCAACGGGTTGCAGCAGCCTTCGTGCTCGGGTTCCGCGGCGTGTTCCCACTTCCGACCCGCGCGGAGAGCTGCAGGCGCGGGCTTGGGCATGGCGCGCGCCCACGTTTTTGCGCCCGTCCAGCAACATTGGTGTGCGGGAGCGGGGGCAGGTGCTGGAGTGATCCGCACTCGTGAAGATCGGGGTCAATGCAAGCGGGGGTCAGCCAGAGCGCCCGATCGTGCAGGATCCTGCAGGGCCAGGGTCGCATTGACCCGGGCTTGGTTGCAGGATCCTGCAGGATTTTGCAGGATCCGTCGCATTGACCCGGGTTTGGGTGCAGGATCTTGCAGGATCTCGCAGGATTCTGCAAGGCCTGACTGACCCGGGTCTGGATAGACGAAGATCCCCGAGAAGATGCGGATTTTGTTCGCTTGTTAGGCGCGGCGGCGGTTGGGCCCACGATCGCAGGCCTGGGTGGGGACGTGCCTGGCCGACCTCGGGCGAGCAACGGCAGGGATCTCGTCGACCCGATCCGATAGGTCCGTGGCTGCGACGGCACCGATCGCGAGCTGCATTTCAACACGGACTCAACATACGCTGAGCGGGAGTTTTGAAAGGTCGCGGGGACGCCGGGCCACGATTGATCGAGATGTTTGGAGCCTTTTCGTACAGCAGCTGCACAAATTCAAGAATCACATGTATGTGTGATCCGACGGCTGAACACGCGGCCCAACCCATCTCGGATGCTCGCCAATGGTAAGGTGGATAAGCTGGCGGAGCGTGCGGCGGCCCAGGAAAAGTTCCCATTCGAAGTCACGCGTAGGTTACAGCATTCAGAGACTCTTGTGCGTACTATTCGCCACCGACTGGTGGCAGTGATTGAGCATCCCCGTAGTGCATACGTCCGAGTTGACCTGGAAAGGACGCCGAATCTTCCAGGTTTCCGAAGCTGCCCGCGATCCAAAAGGCAACTGAAGTTTCGGCGCATTCAAGTGACTTCTGTGCCCCCAGTTTACAGAAAAGGAGGGCGCTTGACGTGTTTGCGGTGCCTGTCAAGTTCCAGCGGTCGAGGACGCGCCATGCATTGCCTCGCCTCGCATTGCGTGTCTGCCCCACCGCTTGTTGTGGAGATCCAACCCGACGGATCTACGGGCGGGCGGGCGATACACGAGTCGCATGGTGCCTCGGACTGCGGATGCCCGTTTTGGTCTTGCACTGCTTGCGGATGCCGTTCTGCGAGGGGCGGGCGGGTGCTCTTGGCTGCAGAAGGCAAGCCAGCAGCATTCCCTCACGACAAGACCAGGGGGTGAATTAGGCTCTGCGCTCGAGCGCGGCGCCTGGCCAGGTCACTCACACGAACCAGTACGGTCGAGCAGATGGTTAATGAATCTCCTCCCGAACCGCGAGGCCAGCGCTTATTCACCAGCTTTCCTGCAATCTGGCCCAGGTTCTTGAGCACCTTCGCCCTTGCAACATCAACCAACAAGTATGCCCAGGACTGTTCCTTCCCCTCCCTCCCCGCTCCTCCTCCTCCTCCTCCTCCTTCCCCTCCTCATCTTCCTTCTCCTAGTGCCCTCCTCTCCTCCTCCTTCTCGGTCCTTTTGCTCCCCCAGCGCCCCGCTGCGGCGGACATTGCTGCGCCTGACGCCGCTGGGCGGCGAGTCCCGCTTCGAAGTCCAGGGATTACCGTTTGAGGACCGAGTCTTTGGAGGCACACGATGTGGGCACAACGTGGTACGCCCTCCTGCGGGTGAAGTCTGCTGCGGTTTGTGTGCTGTCTGGTTTTGGCGTGTTGAAGTTGATGTGGTGGAAGATTCCAGGAACGAGATTCGAGGTTCGAGGATCGTCGGTCGAGGATCGATGTGTTCAGGTGTGCTTTGCGTGGGTCATGGGCCTCTGTGGACCTCCAGTGACAGGAGGTACCGCGGTAAGAGGAGGATCGAATCAGACCTCGAGGTTTGATGTTGCTCCTCCTCCTCCTCCTCATCCTTCTCCTCTTCCTCACCCTTCTGACTCCTTCCCCTGCCTTTTCAGTCCTCATTCTTCTCGTATGCATCATTATCCTGTTCCTCCTCCTCCTCCTCCTCCTCCTCCTCCTCCTCCTCATCCTCATTCGCCTCCTCCTCCGTTCCTCCTGATCCCTCTCCTCCCTCCTACTCCTCCCTCCTCCTGCTTCTCCCTCCCCCTCCCCTTCCTTGCCCGTCTCACTCCTCCTCCACCTTTCCTCCTCGTCGTCAGTCATCTCTTTTCTTGAGTTTCGTTGTGGCAGCAGCGTCCATGCCTCGGGGAACGGACACTCGAAGGCCTGACTCAAGGAAACAAGCTGGTCATGCTTTTCTCGTGACTCTACAGGTTTCCTCTTTGCATGTCTCTCCTAGGTGCGTTCCAGCTTTAATATCGATGATGACCCAGCCGTAGCGACGAGGGCGCTCCAGGAGACCCCACACAAGTTCAAAAGCGCTTCTTTTCGATTTCGATACTCTATCCAAGAGGAGAGGACCTGAACCAGATCTTCGGCAGGCCTACCGCCTGCTGACGGCCCACCACACCATGCAGTCCAATACGGAGCTCTACGGTGAATACGGCAAGACGTCCAACACCTTCCTCTACTGCCTGTGCCGCCAGCGCGAGCGGCAGTTGACAAGCCTGGCCAGGCTCACCGACACCAGCAACTTCAACCACTTGGAGGATATGGAGCGGGTGCAGGTCATGGCGGTCCTGCAAGTACATGCAGACACAGGTACCACTGCGGTCGACTCGGCCATGCACCTCGCTGGCTACCTTTGTGACCCCAGCAGGACGACGATCGGCCCCATCCCGTATGAGCCAGACTGGTCAAGACGCCAGGCAGTCGAGCTCGACGGGGCCACCTACACCAAGTGGACGAGAGCGTGAAACAGCAGGTCCCTTGTGGGGAGGGGGGGCACTTCGCGTACTTCTGCCTGCGCCGCTTCTACCCCTGGTGTGGCCGCGATGCCGCCCCGCGCCCACTGCTAGGATGATGGAGCCCTGGCCGGCCGCCCTGGCCGCCGCCTCAAGCCGATGCTTCTGCCGCGCTGCGACGTAAAAGTGGGGTGGGTGGGGGCGGGGGGCGCCCACTGACGGCAGCTACTTCGGCCCGCGAGGCGCAGGTGTCTCAGCGCCGAGGCGGGGTCCCCCGCCAAGGCAGCTCCAACCCCTTCAAAGCAGGGGGAGGGGAGCACCTCTGGCAGCCTCACGGGCCAAAGGGCCCCAGGCTTGCATCCACATCCCGCCCAGGGGCCGGTAAATTCGAGTAGAGTTGACCAGCAGGCCCTTAACGGCCTTCTCCTTATTCTGCTCCTCCTCTTCCTCCTCCTCCTCCTCCTCCTCCTTGTCTTCTCCTTCCTCCTCCTCCTCCTCCTCCTCCTCCTCCTCCTCCTCGTCATCCTCCTCCTCCTCCTCCTCCTCGTCATCCTCCTCATCATCATCCTCCTTGTCTTCTCCTTCTCGTCCTCGTCCTCCTCCTCGTCGTCCTCCTCATCCTCCTCCACCACCTCCTCCTCCTCCTTGTCTTCTCCTCCTCGGGGGGCGCAGACGCGAGCGAGGCCCTCGCCCTCGAGCGCGCGGAGAAACAGCTTGCCAAGGCGACCCCCGCCCGACCCGGTGCCGCCGCCTCCTCCTCGTCCTCCTCCTCCTCCTCATCCTCATCCTCATCCTCCACCTCCCCTCCTCCTCCTCATCCTCATCCTCTTCCTCCTCCTCGTCCTCCTCCTCCACCACCTCCTCCTCATCCTCATCCTCCTCATCCTCCTCCTCCTCCTCCTCCTTCTTCTTCTCCTCCTCCTCCTCCGCCCCCCACCCTCCTCCTCCCCCTCCCCCTCCTCCTCCTCCTCCTCCTCCTCCTCCTTCCTCCTCCTCCTCCTCCTTCTCCTCGTGCTCCTCCCCCTCCCTCCGCCTCCCCCTCCTCCTCCACCACCTCCTCCTCCTCCTTCTCCTCGTGCTCCTCCTCCTCCTTCTCCTCCTCCTCCTCCTCGGCAGCAGGGGGATCTACGAGGAGGGGGAGGAGGAGGAAGAGGAAGGAGGAGGAGGATCCAGCAGACTGCGCGGGTTGATTTTTAACAGTTGCAGCATCTAGGAGCCTGGTCCGAACCCCGTGACAATCGAGATCGATCATCATCCGAGATGACGGCCGGATCTTGGCTAGCATTTGGCGGACATTTGGCAGCTCGCATTCGGCCCGCTGCATCCCGAGGCATCCCACTGTGTTGCCCTAGGCTTGCGATTCTGGAGGGGCTTCCGACGGAGCCATTGGCAGCAGAGTTCGCTTGTTGGCGGCCTGCTTGCGGGCGGCGCGCCCCTCCTCCCGCCCGCTCATTCCCGCTCTTCCCCCTCTGGCGGAGAGGGGCGGTGCGGAGAGGGGGGGGGGGAATTTGGGTCAGGAGCTTTGACTCGGCGTGTCGCTTCGCCTGTTCTGGCCCACGAAGCTGCGGCGCGTTACGCTGTCTACTCTCCCATGCCCAGGCGTCAACCTCCCGAGCTTTCCCGAGCTGCCTGCCCCGCGGAGCGGAGCGACGCGCAGGGGTCGCCATGGCCGCCGTGGCGACGCGCTGTCCCAAAAGTTCCCGACCGCAGGGGGTGGGCGCGACCCGCCTGCCCCGCCAAGGCCGACGAGCGGGCCGCCGAGGACCGCCCGAGCCGCCGCACCACCCGGCCGCGCGTCCGAGCCTGGGGTGAGCGGGGGGTCGACTACACGCAGGAGTGACCATTCGCCGGAGTGACCTTTGGTGCGGGCCCCCGCGAGGAGGAGGAGAAGGAGGAGGAGGAGGAGGAGAAGGAGGAGGAGGAGGAGGAGGAGGAGGAAGAGGAGGGAGAAGGAGGAGGAGGAAAGCCAGGAGGAGGAGGAGGAGGAGGAGGAGGTGGAGCAGGAGCAGGAGCAGGAGGAGGAGCAGGAGGAGAGAATGAGGCGGAGGAGGAGGAGGCCACGTCTGCTCTACGTAAGAGCGACCATTCGCCGGAGCAACCGCGAAGCGAAGTGTTAGCAGCGGCTGGCGCGCATGGTTTGGGCCCCCTCGCGCCCCCACTGAAGCCGCGCACCAGAGGCCACTCTTGCCGAGGGTCGCTCTGGCGTATAGCCGAGGGATTTTCCAGCCTTGGGGTCAGGAGGACGTAGAAGGGGAAGCCGAAGAAGCTACCGGATCTTTGACAACATGATGTTTGAGATTTTGGCGTTCTTTCTAAATGTCGGCCTGTGGGGCTGTTAATGTCAGCCTGTGGTCACACATGATGCCACCCCCGCGGGGTTGATGAATAGATGCTTCGGGGCGCGAAACAGTTCTGTTAATCATGCGCGCCAGGGGGTCGTCACGGGCGCCGCAAAGGGGATCGAGTACCCCCCCTGCATGGCAGCCTCAAAACGATTGCCCTTCGTGTAGAACGTGTGATAGGGATCGCATACATCCGGAGCGAAGAGTCCCCCTCTCAGGCTGACTACTGATGTGCCACACTCTTCGTCGTGGTCGTCGTCGTCCGTCTTCATCGTCTTCGTCCTCGTCCTCTTAGTCGTCGTCATCGACTACGTTGGGCCTACCCCCCACCCCAACCCCCATCCCCCCATGGGGCATCCGCAGTGCGTCATCGTCGTTGTCGTCTTCGCCGCCGTCGCCGTTGCGTCGTCGTCCGTCGTCGTCGTCGTTGTCGTCGTCGACTGGAGCAGGAGTCGCAGCATAAGACCCCCTTTCCTCGGGCATCCGCAGTGCGTCGTCGTCCGTCGTCGTCGCCGTCGTCGTCGTCGTCGTCTTCGCCGTCGTCGTCGTCTTCGCCGTCGTCGTCGTCGTTTGTCGTCGTCGTCGTCATTGTCGTTGTCGTTGTCGAAGATTAGAGCGGGCATACGCAGCACCCTCGCCCCCCTTAATTGAGAACCCACACTGCGTCGTTGTCCGCCGTCGCCGCCTCCGTCGTCGTCGTCGTAGGACATATTTCAGCGGGAGGGGGGAAGGGGAGGGGGGAGAAAGAGAAGGAGGATCCTTTTCCGCCTGCCTCGGCCGCCCCCCCCCCCTCTTCCACTCTTAGTTTGTAGGCGTGTCGGCACAGCCCGCCAGCTGAGGCGCCTCTTCCCCCGCCTTTTTTGTTAATGCTGCCTGTAGCCGTTTTGGCCCACCCGCCCCGCTATAGCGGATGCGCTGATGTCCCCCTCCGTTGAAGCGGCGCCGCTTGCGTCGCGCCTGTCGCCGTCCACCTGCCGGCCAGGTAACGGCCCAAATCACTGGCGCCGCCGCCGCCGTGTGTTCTAATTTGGCGGGCGCCGCACCCGCGATTCGCCCGAGCAGGGGGATCCCATTTTCAATCACGCGCCCCGCTTGGTTTTTTGAACCACCAGCTGGTACTACCGGGCCCCACCAGGGCCATCAAAAACGGATCTGGGGCAAAACAAACACTCCCCAGGGAAGGGGTCGGGACCTCAGGGGGCGCGGAGCGAACAAAAACACATCTCGTCTGATGCCTGGGTCGCCGTCGACGCCATCGTCGATGCCGTCGCCGCTATCGTCGTCGTCGTCGGCTGCCGGCGGTGGAGATCTGACGACGGGTTCGTCAACGAAGGCGACGACGGTGACGGCGCCAACGGCTGCGCCCGTAGGAGGCCGCGGCCCGCGCCCGGGCCGATCGGCAGCTCTGCGCCGCCCGCGCCGAGCTGCAGGAGGCGGCGTCGGACCGGGAGGCGCCGCGAACGGCGGTTGGCGATGGCGGCGAGGACGACGACGGACCATTAAGTGAGCGACGCAGAGAATCGTCTTCACCGACATTGTCGCATAAGCCGCCCGCGGAAGGTCGCGCGTAAGCACCTTCGTTTCCAATGTAGCATGCCGCGCTGGCGGCCCGCGTGAGCCACCGCGTAGGATCGCCATGCCTTTTCGCTTGAGGCTCCTTTTTTTTCGTTGCCCAAGTGGATTTTCAACGTAAGTGAGTCCAGGCTCCCCAGATGGGGTCCGAGCCGCATAGCCGATGCATCAGCGATGTGGCTGGACGTGGGGCCCGATGTTCTCCACGCCCACGGCTCCAATCGCCGACGTCGCCGATACATCGGCGATGCGGCGCATTCCTCCGACTCCACCTACGCGAACTCCATGTGGGAAACCTGTCACAAGCAGGTTATCAAATCACTGCATGCCCCTGGTGATCGTGACCGCCTCGCCGCGAGCGCCGTCACCCCGAAGGCCCGTGGGCCAACGCAGCTGGGTTCAGCGGGCCAGCGCCCTCCAGGGATGCGTCTGCCTGCGCCCTGCGCCAGGGACGGCGGCGGAGGCTTCGACGTCGCCATGGCGATTCCATAACAGCGCGACGAACACCTTAAGAAGGGTGCCTCAGGTGACCCAGACGGGCTCCAGACGGGCGGGTGGTCAGACTGGCCCTGCAGAGGAGGAGGACGAGGAGGAGGAGGAGGAGGAGGAGGAGGAGGAGGAGGAGGAGGGGGAGCAGCAGCAGGAGGAGGAGAAGGAGGAGGAGGAGGACGAGGACGAGGACGACGAGGATGACGAGGACGACGAGGACGACGAGAAGGACGAGGACGAAGAGGATGAGGGGGAGTGGGAGGGTGAGCAGAGCGAGAGCGAGAGGGGTGACAAGCATTGCGACGGGCACAGCATCGGTCAGCGAGCGCGGCAGCGGCGGCGTCGTCGTCGGCGGCGGCGGCGGCGTCGGCGACAGCGGTAGCGGTGGCAACGGTGTCGGCGGTTGCGGTGGCGGTGGCGGCGGCAGGGGCAGCGAGAGCAGCAGCACCAGCAGCCCTGCTCCACGGCGCGAGCCCGCCCGCGCCCGCAGAGCTTATCGCCTCGAGGCCTCGCCTGGGCCAGCCGCTGGCGCAGGGCTCTCTCGGGGGGGAGGCGTCCGGGCGCCGCCTGGTGAGGAGGTATCGGCCCAGAAGGCCCCCCCCCTCCCGTCGTCGTCCTCCTCCTCCTGCTCCTCCTCCTCCTCCTGCTCCTCCTCCTCCTCTCCTATGCTCGTCTCCTCCTCTTCCTTTTCCTCCTCCTCCTCCTCTTCCTCCTCCTCCTCCTCCTCCTCCTCCTCCTCCTCCTCCTCCTCCCCCTCCTCCTCCTCCTCCTCCTCCTCCTCCTCTATTCCTTCTCCTTATAAATAGCACCTCCCTGTCGCACCCCGAGGCCAGTTTTCAGGGCAGGCCGGGCGTTCGCTTGAGAGTTTCACCACTTATGATTCAGAAGCTTAAACAGTGACAACAGTTTCACACCTGGAGGGCGGGCCGTTTTCAAAATGTTGCTCTCGCCTTAGCGCAGCGCACATTCTTCTTAAGCGTTGCAAGAGTTTCACGGATTGAGGGCGGGTGGTTTTCAAAATGTGATTTTCGCCTCAGCGCCGCGCACGTTCGTTAAAAAAACAAGAGGTTCACGGATTGAGGGCGGGTGGTTTTCAACATGTTGTTCTCCCCTTAGCGCCGCGCGCATTCCTTTAAGAAATTGCAAGAGTTTCGCTGATTGAGGGCGGTTCCTGTTCAGAATGTGGCTCTCGCCTCAGCGCCACGCACAGTTGGTTTGAACACTTGCAAGAGTTTCACGGGTTCCCATGATCAACGTACCAGAAATGGCGTTCTGGAAGGATTCAGGATCATGCGGGCGCAACCGTTATGTTGGCTCGCGGTGTTCAAGTCCCAAGAACGGTGTCTGGCACGGTTCCGGATCGTCAAGACGCAGCAGTCAGGTTGATGTGTGGCTTTGGCATCCCGAGAACCATGTTTTGGCATGTTTCAGGATCTTCAAACGGTTGCCTTCCAACGAGGCAGTTCCCTCAATGGAAATGAAACGTTGTTGGGGCCTATGAAGAGGGATCTTGGCCAGAGGGTTCATTCCAACATCGTTGATGATTCTTGGTTTTGCACTTGTCCTCCTCCTGCTCCTCCTCCTTCTCGTCCTCCTACTCCTGTTCCTCCTCCGTTACTCTTCCTCCCTTCCTCCTCTTCCTCCCTCCCTCCTCCTCCTCCTCCTCCTCCTCCTCCTCCTCCTCCTCCTCCTCCTCCTCCTCCTCCTCCTCCTCCGTCTCATCGTCTTCTTCCTCCTCCTCCTCCTCCTACTTCTCCTCCTCCTCATCCTCCTCTTCCTCCTCCTCCCTTCCTCTTCCGTCACTCCCACCCTGCTCCTCCTCATCGTTGCCCCCTGGGGCGAGGAGGAGGAGGAGGAGGAGGAGGAGAGGAAAGAGAGAAGGAAGGGAGGAGGAAGGGAGGATGAAGGGAGAGAGGAAGGGAGGGAGTGAGGGAGGAGGAGGAGGA
The DNA here is from genome assembly GCA_963575745.1 of Prorocentrum cordatum. NCBI lineage: Eukaryota > Dinophyceae > Prorocentrales > Prorocentraceae > Prorocentrum > Prorocentrum cordatum. Next base: position 304,441 of record CAUYUJ010014749.1, on the reverse strand, counting down.
GGAGGAGGAGGAGGAGGAGGAGGAGGAGGAGGAGCAGGAGGCAGAAGAGGAGGAGTGAGAGTCAGTCGAACAGGGCGGGGTGGACGGAGAGTGTATGACGGAGGGGATAGAGAAGGAGCGGAGTACGGAGGAAGGAGGAGGGAAGGCAGTGAGAGCGTGATGGAGGGAGGAGAATGGAGCATGGAGGGTGGAGGATGGCATATGAAGGAGGAAGAGAAGGCGGTGCAGGAGGCGGAGGAGGAGGAGAATGAGGAGGAAGAGGAGAAGGAGGAGGAGGAGGTGAGCGAGACAGGACGAGAAGGATGAAACGCGCGAATGCGGCGAGGATGGCAGTGTTGCGAAGTGGGTGGAGGACAGGATGGATGGATGATGGTTCGAGCGGGTGAGAGCGGGATGGGCGGTCGACAAACCGCCTGCGACTTGCCTGACCGAGGCCACCCACAGACGCTCGGGCTGTTCCCACGCCCGACTATGCAACGGTTGCAGCTGGAAGCGCTTGCGCATGCGGCTATGGCCTTCTCGCACGAGCTGATCCCTGCATTGTAGTTGAGACGTTGCTCGCCCGATCCCCCAACACTTGAGCAGCGACAGAAATGCTGCATGCTGCCACTGCCCCTCCCGCGGCCACTGTCTGCTCTCCACTGCGTGCCCGCGGTTGTCACGCGTACCGTTGAGCCTGCTTCGCACGAGTTGGTCCCAACGCTTCAGATGCTCGGTAGCTGATGTCGTTGGGATCGCATCCGTTCTCTACTCCTGCTGCCACTGCCTGTCCTTCTCGCACGCCTCGGCATTCTCGCACGGCCTGTGCCCAGCTGTGTAGCTGAGGATGTCTGTAGCGCTGTTGGTTACGACATCGGGCTCCAGCTTTGCCTCCCAAATCTCGCAGAGTATCATCGGAGCTACCTGCCGTTCGCCATGCTCGCTCGCCCCGATCCCCGCGCTGTAGCCGATGGCATCGGGCTCTGGCCTCGCCGTCTCCCTTTAGTTGGGAGCGAACGAGACTGTAGCCGCTGCACGCCCTGGTCGCGCACGCTGTGCCCAGCCCTGATGCTGACAAGCCCGAGCTCCAGCTTCGCCTCCCGTTCCTCGCAGAGTAGCTCGCGCTTCTCGCACTCCCTGATCCTAGCGCTGTAGCTGATGGCATATCGGGCTTTCGCTTTGCCACCCACCCAGTAGCGACAGAGCCTGCTGCCACTGCTCGCCCTTCTTGCACGCGCTGTGCCCGGCGCTGTTGCTGGCAAGCTCGGGCACCAGCTTTGGCTTTTGCTTTTCGCAGAGTGACGCTGGAGTCGCCTGCTGCTGCTCGCCCTTTTCGCACGCCCTGATCCCAGCGTTGTAGTTGATGGCATCGTGCTTTAGTTTCGCCTTCCATAAGTCCGTAGCTGAAGATGCCTGACCGTTCCGTTTGTGGTTCCCGGACGAAGGGATCCCAGCGTTGGAGAAGGTGATGTTGGTTCGCACCTTATCGCATGGCTCGCTCGAGCGGGTCCCCGCCTTGTAGCTGAGGATGTATGCCCGCTCGCTCGGTTCCGCACTGTCGGTGACAATGCTCGGGAAACCGAGCTGGTGATTACTGCTCTGCCGCCAGGTGCAGGGTGATCGGCATGTGTGCCCTGGTGGCTGTCCAGAGCTTGGCGGGGTAAGTGTGCGGTCCGTCCCAATTTTGATGGCAGGAGGGGGCGGGCGACGAGGAGCGAGGGGAGACAAGAGGGGGGGGACCCTGCGCACGTGCCAGGGCGGGGCTTGGTCCAAGCGCTTGAGCCGGCGACGTGTGGCACCACCGCTCTTCTTGATGACGCATGGCTCATGTGTGCGTGATTCTCCTGAGAGCGCGGCTGCGCGCGCTCCGGACCTGACCTTTCTCCGCCTCGTCGCTGCGCGCGAGACCGCGACCGCCAAAAAGTGTGTGTGTGTGTGTGTGTGCTGCTGCAGCGCTGGCGCACCTCCTGCCGCTGCCGGCCCCACGCCGTTGCTTCCCCCCCCGCCAGCACTTGGTTTTCCTGCCGCCAGCCGCCCCCACTCTCCGACTTGCTGGACCTCGCCCGCACTGTGGCTGCTGGCCCCCTTCCCTGGGTGCACTGCGACGCCGACCCGCAGCCGCTGCCAGGTTGGCCCCTCGGCCAGGCCGCGCCCACGCACCCGCCGGAGCCTCGCTACGTGAGTGCGCCCCCGCGCCCTTCCCTCCCGTTGCGGCCGCCTCCCCCCCTTCCTTCCCCCACTCTTAGCATGCGGGCGAATTCGCGACTCCGTGCCCCTGTTTCGCTCGGATTCGCGTGCGGATTGGTTCTGCCGCGCTGCGACGGAAAAGTGCGTGTGCAGGAGAGAGAGGGAGAGAGAGAGAGAGAGGGAGAGAGAGAGAAAGTGTGTGTGCGTGTGTGTGTGTGTGTGTGAATGTGTGTGTGTGTGTATGCTCGTGTGCGTGTGCGCGTGTGTTTGTATATCGGGCGTCCCGTAATTAACGGGAGAAAATCAATGGGGGGGGGGCCGGCCCAAGGATTGCAGCAAGGAGCCCCTCTTTAGCTGGGCAAGCGAGGGCGCAAGACGAGGTGCACCTCCCGAGCGCATGTTTGTTCCCATACCTCCGGCGTCACGATTTTTTCGCAGCGTCGACCCCAAGAGGTCTCGATCCATTCCCCGGGACCCGCTTTTCATCCTGAGTCGTTTTTGGACGGCCCCGTGGCCCGGTAGGGGCCCCCAGAGTGCGAAGATTTGTTCATGACCCGAGAGTGCCTGGGTCTGCCTCGATGCCCGGGGGGGCTGGCGGCAAGCCATGGGCCGAGGGGCCGAGCCGTGGCGCTCGGTGCCTCGGGCGGCGCCCGCGCGCGCCTCCCCCCGATGGGCCCCGTGGGCCCCCGCGGCGGGGGCGGCGGCGCCCGCGGTGACGCTCTCGCGAGGAGCGCGGCCTGTGCGCCCCGGGGGTCCTAGGAGGAAAGTGTACCCGTGCCGCTAAGCGCTACCGCTACCGCTCCTCCTCCTCCTCCTCCTCCTCCTCCTCCTCCTCCTCCTCTTCCTCCTCCTTTCCTCGGGTCTGAGGCGTGATGCCAGCGCACCCCTGATTGCACGGCCGTGGGGCGCTGGAGGTCATTCTCCCCCTGCGGTGACGGATGCTTCAGGGGGCCGCTCAGAGTACAGTTGTATGCGGCGCTGACGCTCGCAGAGGGTTCGATCTGGGGTCCCCGCGGCCGTCCTCTTCACTGCTGTGTGTTGTCAGTGTCCCCCTGCTTGCACGGCCATAGGGCGCTGGAGGTTATTCTCCCCTTGTGGTGGCCGTAGCTCAGGGGGCCGCCTTCTTCCACTAGCGTCAGGCACGGGGATTGTCTTGGTCTAGCCAGTGCTCCTCGACCGTTGCCTTGTCGCCACTAATCGTATGCGGCTGCTGACGCTCACAGCGGGCTCGATCTGGGGTCCCCGAGGCCGTCCTCTTCACTGCTGTGTGCTGTCAGTGTCCCCGTGCGTGCACGGCCATGGGGCGCTGGAGGTAATTCTCCCCCTGCGGTGACAGTTGCACAGGGGGCCGCACTTCTGCCGCGGGCGCCGGGCACGGGGGTGGTTTTGGTTTAGCCAGTCCACCTCGACCTCTGCCCGTCCCCTCACAGTTTGCCCCGCAGCCGCTTTCGTCGTGTATAGCTGACGGATGCCCTGTTGGCGGTGTCTGAGCCCAGGGTCGAACCGTGAGGGGGGGAGACCATAGCGGGCGCGCCGAAAGGAGCTCGCGAGGCCCTCTCCCCGAAGCGGCGCTCGCCGAGGCGAGGTCACCCTTTTGAGGCCTGCCTGCGCGAGGCCCACCGCAGTTCCCTCCTCCTCCTCCTCCTCCTCCTCCTCCTCTTCTTCTTCTCGGGTCGGGCGAGAGGGGGGCGACAGTCACAGGGGGGGGGGGGGGCGCGAATCAGCTCATGCGGCTGGCTTTCCTGGCGTCTCCAGGCGTTGGAGGTCCGAGGAGCGGAGGTCGTTGGTCTGAGCAGGGGCCGACCGTCCCTGGTATTCGTTTTCGGCCTACCACGGGATGTTCTTAGGCTCCCAACGTGCCTCAAGATCAGGCATCAAGTCGGGCGTGCCCTTCTACAGGAGGAATATTCTAAAATAGTGAAACAATAATCCCGGGACGATTGTGTGAATGTGTTTGACTGTGTTGGGGCATGTTTTGAGTGAGTTTCTCGTCCAAAGCCCGCCTGCAGGGGACATGCCCGACCTTGGACAAGCACCGTGTTCTCAGAACGGTCGCCCGATGTGCCAAAACAAGACAGTCTCAGCCATAGGTGTTCTGAGAGCACTCCGTGCAGACCACGAGCGGTTCTCAGAACGTTCCTTGGTAAACTGCATTATGATAGACAGGCCAGGGTGAGCTGCTGCCCTCCAGACCATGAGGTAGCAAGAGTCAAGAAAGTCTGGCTACTCCGCTGCCGCCACTTGCGCCTGCGAGTTGGCCCAGATCGGGATCAAGAACCCGACTGGCTAGCGTTCGCGTCGTTCGAGTCCCTTCAGGTGATGTCGGGGAGGCCCGAGTTCTGACCTGATTCATTGTGTCCCTGAGGCTGCACTTCCACGGCTGATTTGTCAGGGCGGTGTTCGGGCGGCTTGTGGTGGCACTCGAACAATTCCCGTATAGCCAAGCGCTGACCTGATTGTCAACCGGTGCCATGTCCGAACTGAGCTATTAGCGGGTTGAGTTCTACGATATTGTTCGAGGTCGGCTATTGGAGCTCCGATGCGATTGTTCCGAGGCGGAGGGTTCTCCATCACCGCCGCCTGGGGGATCGAGTTTCGGGGGCTTCGGCAAACGGTGGTTATGGACAATTCCCTTACCCTGCAAGTGTCTTGTCTTGTCCTGCCTCCCGCTGCCCACCCCTCCCAGAGGATGGCGCCCAGCTTCGTGCAGCACCCAGCTGGCTCCAGGGAGGCCCGCGCACCGTCGCCGTCCGCCGCGCCCTCGGGCGCGGCCAGCCCAAACCTGGGGCGTTTCAGCACACGTGTAAGCAAACACGGTCGGGATCTGTTGCTTCTCTCGTGTCGCGCCGCAACCCTGTCACCCAGCGTCAGCGTCCTGTGTTTTTCCCAGCCTCCCGCCCTGTCGCCGCGACACGTTCATCAACAGTTCCTCACCGTATGCAGGAATGTATGGGCGTTCCAGAAAGGGCGCAGGTGGAGGAGGAGGAGGAGGAGGAGGAGGAGGAAAAGGTGGAGGAGGAGGATCCAGAGGTTGGCCTGCGGAAGACAGCTGGAGGCTGGCGGAAATAAAACGGGGGGCGAGTCCGCCAGCGGAATTTGTTCAAGGTAAATTTCGTTTACACAAGAGATGCCAACTGATTCCCCACCCGACATGTTGGGCCCGTGAAGTTGTTAACATCGGGTTCCCGATCCGCCTCGCCAGCTTTGTATACCACGGCCGCGAGGCCCCAAGCATCCGTGCGGTCCCTGGGTACCCCTGGGTACCCGTTCGAGTGACGATTCTGTGAACAGCATATTGCGGCCGCCATGCCCCAGGTGTTCTGGTGATCTTTGGGTCTCCCGCTTCGAGTCCTCGACTGTTGGCGACATCATTAACGGCCATAATCAGAGGGGGGCGAGTTGAGACAACGGGAGTTGCCTCTCGGTGGGCCCCCTCGTCGCCGCAGCTGGACGCAGTTGGGAACAAGTGCGTGTAGACCATGGGAGGGAAACACGTACCGGTTTTTGGATTCCATATGCTTCGCTCCGACATAACGGTCCGACACCAAGGCAGGAGCAGCACGCATCAAGAGCACACCTTCTCAACATACATAAATGTCAACGCAGCAGTCACAGCGCACACATTCATAACTAACATGCGTTCAGAAAGTGTATGTGCACATCAGGGTTGCATGGACTACGTAACACGAGAAAGTGCTTGTGCATGATCAGTACATACATACTGCACACGCACAGAGCAAGCGCACGCAGCATGAATCAATCACATCTTTCGACACGACACACCTCATACACATACACACATCACACATTTGGCCAACATAACGAAGACACTCCATGAAGGCACCAACAGAAAGCACGAGGGTCATACAACGTGACGTGGTGCCTGGTTAAACGTACGCGAACGTTTGTCCGACGCGACTGGCACCGCGACGTCACGCTGACCCAAGAGGACCACGCACAGCAACGACTAGGTCGAGCCAACGCTGCTGACGCACCCCAAGACAGCTCAGACATAGCAGGTGCCACGACGCCATGCGAACCTGACCAGCGCCACGCACCGCAGCGACCGTCTCGGCAGCCCTCGGAGGATCTGCGACATCGTCCGAGGTGCGGAGAAGGAGCAGCAGCAGCAGCAGCAGCAGCAGCAGCAGCAGCAGGAGGAGAGGCGGCCGGGGCAAGGCGGAGGAGCAGCGGCCGCAGACGCAGCGGCAGCGGGGGCAGCAGCAGCAGCAGCAGCAGCAGCAGCAGCAGCAGCAGCAGCAGAAGCATCGGCGGCCAGCAGCAGCGGCGGCGGCGGCAGCAGCGGCAGCAGCGGCGGCGTCGGGCAGGCGGGCCGGAAGGAAGAAGAGCGACACCACCAGGGGTGCCACCTCCAGCGAGGCTGTCCACGATGCCTCCCCGAGCTCGGGACAGGGGGTGCCTCGGGCGGGGAGGGGGATCACACCACCAGGAGGTTCTCCCCCCCCCGGGGCTCCTCGCGCTTGCGGTGGCGGTGTCGTTTTTCCTATCTCCCTAGGTGTCCATCTCTCCAGTAGGAGGCCACATGCGAAGCCTACCCCACGACCCCACGATTTCTAAGGGGGGAGGTGGGGTTCACTTCGTTCGGGACGTCCCGAGCAAGGTGAACCCCACTTCCTCTCGAAGATATCGTGGGGTCGTGGGGTAGGGTTCGCATGTGGCCTCCTATCCAGGTCGGCCCCTGCTTAGGATACAACTCCTGGGAGGTTAAACTCAGCGTCGACGCTAGTATATCCGTGTTCGAAAACCAGCCTAATCCTGCAAAGTGGCTTCCGCTTGATCTCGCCTAATTTCGCTTACTCGGGATTGCGCCTGGGCTTAATCTGGCCTTGTCCAGCTCAGTGGCCTGTTAGTCGGCCTTAATCACCCTGAATCGTTCTCGCGAAGACTTCCCAGGAGTTACTCGCTACGGTCGGGAACTGTAGGTCAGCGTGTCGCGTCGCAGGCTCTGGCACATCACGCCTCGGCGCTACCCCCCGTCCCCAGGCCTCAACGTGCCGAGCGCGGAGCGGAGCTGCATGCTGTCCGCCTGCCTAGTAAAGCGTGTTGCCAGGGCCGCTCGCGGCGACACGCTGAGCAACAGCTCCCGACCGCAACCCTGCCAGCCGCTCCCCTCGAGGCGTGGGGCGCGGCCTTGACGTACCCTCCGCGCCACGCGGCCGCGTCCGCGGAGCGGGGGTGCGGGGCGGCGGTCGGGCGGCGGCCAGGCGGCGGCCGTGCACCCAGGGCTCCAGGGCGCCTGGGGAGATCAACAACGGAGGGCCTGTTGTTGGTTTTTTTCTGGACCTCCCAGATGGGGTCCGAGCAGATGGGGCCGGAGGATCGCATCGCATCAATGGATCTTGTTCACCAGGTTTCCCGTTTGGATCGCGCCACCCGGTCAGTCTGTGTGGGTGCGGGGGCGTGTGCGGAGACACCTGCCTGACGTTCCTCATCCTCCACCTTTTCTCATCTCAAACTTGTCTCCTCCTCCTCATCCTTCTCCTCCTCCTCTTCCTCCTCCTCCCTTGTCCGTCTTCTCCTTCGTCGTCGTCGGTCTCCTCCTCCTCCTCCTGCGTCGCTCCTCCCCCTTTTTTATTATCCATCCGCCTTGTCCCTCCTTCTGATCCCCTCTCCTTATCCCTGCTCCTCCCTCATCCCTTCTCCTCATTCCTCTCCTCGTTCTCTTCTCTCCCCTCGTCCTCCATCCCTCGTCCTCCTCGCTTCTCTTACGTACTTGCTCCCCCTCCCCCCTCCCTCCGCATCCCTCCTTCTCCGCCTCCCCGTGTTCGTCCTCATCCTCGTCCTCCTCCTCCCTCCCTCCCTCCCTCCTTCCCTCCTTCCCTCCCGCCTCCTCCTCCTCGCTCGTCCTCCCTCGTATTCCTTCATCCTCCACCTCCTCCTCTCTCTTGCGCTCGGCTCTGCCTCCTCGGTCCTCCTCCTCCTCCTCCTTCTCTCTCTCTCTCTCTCTCTCTGGGCACCTGTCTGTGTAGATACTGTGCCGACATGTGCCTGGCGTGTGTTCGGCATGTGTGTGGACGAGGCCACAGCCAGGTGCATGGCCTCGGCCCGCGCATGCCGGGCACAGCCCTCCACCTCCTCGTCGTATTCTTTCATCCTCCACCTCCTCCTCCTCCTCCTCGCTCTTCCTCCTCGGTCCTCCTCGCACCTTCTCCTCCTCCTCCTCCTCCTCCTCCTCCTCCTCCTCCTCTCTCTCTCTCTCTGGGCGCCTGGGCTTCGGCCCGCGCATGCCGGGCACGGCTCTGGCAAATGCCGTCGCGGCATTCGCAAATCCCCAGGCGATCGGGAGCGAATAAGGAGAAGGAGGAGGAAGAGCGGGAGGACGGAAGACGGGGGGCATGGGACAGAGGACGGAGGACGGAGGACGGAGGAGAACGGAGGACGGAGGACGGAGGACGGAGGGCGGAGGAGGAGGAGGAGGAGGAGGAGGACGGAGGAGACGGAGGACGGATGAGGAGGAGGAGGAGGAGGAGGACGGAGGAAGGGTAATGCAAGAAGAAGCATGGGGTGGATGAAAAGGACGAGGCGGAGGAGTAGCGTGCGCGGTTTGGTTCATGGGGATGGTTGAGGGCATGCTGGTCTCCAGTGCGCAGTCTTCAGTGCGCAGTTGTCCGCGCTGCCCCGCGCATACGATTGTCTTCGGGATTTCATGGCACGTGTGTGCATGTGCGGGGGGCGTTGGCGTCCGCACTGTGCCGATTGTGCGGCATGTGCGGGCAGAAAAGATAGAAAACACACGAATGAGCCTACTAAAAAAACATCGTTGGAAGTGGGTTCTGTGTATGGAGGTCTCTCTTAGTTTTCTCATGTAGTTGGATGGGTACGCCGGGGTTTCGGCTGGTGCCCTGTTGGTGGGCGCCTCTGGGTGCCCCGCGCCTGGGGTTCTCTGTTCACCTCTTCGTATTGCAGTTTGCAGATGGGCCTGCCTTCTCGTTCATCTCCCATCTGAATCCGATCATCCCAGCAAAACCTGTATCGGACCCCCCCCGTCATTCCTGCAAACTAGTTCCATGAGCACACTCGTCTATCTCAGACTTTCAATTTGCAATGATTCCTTACGTGTCTCGTCCAGACCCCGCATCTTCATCTCACCACGCGGTGCACCCGCGTTGATCTGGCATGCGCCCACTGTACGAATCCGTATCAAATAACACCGTGCGGACCACATCGCGCGCCGCTACGGGCGAGTGTCGCAGTCGTGTCAAAAACATCGGTGTTCGAAGCCGTTCAAGGTCGAGTTCTTCATCATCACAGTTGAAACCAGTAGTTCTTCATCCAAGAGGCTTGCTAGGTTGCTTGAATTTCTGCGCGCGCGCACTTCCACATCACCGTCATCAGCGCCATCGCATCCCCGCCTTTGACGCCATCGTGAACTGCCACCATTTCCGCCATCATCAGCACAATCACTTCCACCACCGATACATGGACACCATCATCGTCAGCGCAGTCATCAACCTTGCCGTTGTCATCGTCACCATCGTCGCCGCCATCGCGATTCTCGTCAGCGTCCCCGCCGTTGTCGATTTCATCATGGTATCGCGCTCGCCCGAGCCACCGACCCGCACCGACACGCCCGGGCGCCAGCACGGCCTCGGAGACGCGCAAGGAGTTCCCACTGTTCAGCGCCACCGCGGCTTCATCAGTTGTGCCGAACCAGATAGTCGGTCTGCGCGAGAGCATGCGCGCATCATCGCGACCATAGAGGTGCGCCAAACAAGGTGCCTGTCGGATGGTGCGGTGTTTACGCGAGCACCAGGGTTAACAGCTTCAGATTCGCCATCATGAATTGCACTTCGTCGCACGCACAACACGGCTTGAACCACGTAGCCGACAACACCGACATTTCACCACATAGTTTGTAGCACGTATATTGCACAAACTAGCGTGCACCGCATAGCTTGCATATGCACCACAGAGGTTGCGCCACATAACTGACAACACATAGCTTACACCGCGCAGACTGCGCCTCACAGCTTGCAACCAATAGCGGGGGCGACATAGCTTGCACCAGATAGCTTGCACCACGCATCTGTCGCCGCGCCGTTTATTCCTTCGCGCGGCCTGGCGTTTTGGGGAGGGCGCCTCGGCCAGCAGGGCAAACTCCGCCTCGGGCGCAGGGTTTGCCGTGGGTTTGACGTGGTGCCTTCTTCGTCTGCTTGTGCGCAGGACGCAGGGCTTGCCGTGGTTTCGGCGTCGTCCATTTGGGCGCATCGAGAACGAACGGCGCGGCCACAAATTGCACTTAGATTCCCTTTTCGAGAGAAAAAACTGCAACTGATATCTGACACACCTCTTCGCGTATGTCCCAAATTCAACCACAACAGCCCCGGCCAACCGTGTATCGCCCCCCACGGAACCCTCCCCCCCCCATCGGTGCCAAAATACAGCATGCGCGCACATTCGCCCACCGCAAAAGAGCATTCCTTTTGCAAAACGTGCAAACAAAGTCCACGGGCAGTTGCCCACGTCGAAGGCACACTAACCACATGGGTGTTACAAGCACCTCAGCGTACACAAAAAATTCAGAAGCATGCAGGCATACACATATTGCAGGTATTCTTGTCGCGCTCACCTGATGACTTCACAGGACTACCAGATGGTCGTGGCAATTTCGAACATACCCCGCATTCTCATGCCACCACGCGAAGCACCTGCGTGTGTGCGCCCAGTTGGAGGTCTAGCTTTTCACAAACATATGAATGGCAGTAGTTTCCTAAGCGCAACGTTTGCCAGAGATATTGAACTCCTTCGCGAACGCAGTTTCTCACCATCACCCTCATCAGCTCCATCGCATCACCGCCGTGGTCATCATCGTCAGTCGCCACCAGTGCCGTCACCAACAGCGCAGTCACGTCCATCACCGACGCATGAACAGTATCACCATCATCAGCATAATCATCATACTACTAATCATCGTCGTCGTCATCAGCATCATAACCATCATCATCATTATCACGATCACCATCATCATCATCATCATCATCATCATCATCATCATCCTCAGCGTCGTGACCAGCATTGGCGCCGTCACTTGCCTTGCCGCCGTCAGCCGCACTATCGCCACTACCACCACTACTATCAATATCGCTGCCGCTGGTGTCGACGTCATCATTGTGCCGATGCCGCGCCAACCCGAGTCACCGACCCGCTCTGAAGTGCCCGCACGCTAGCGTTGCTTGTGAGGCGCGCTGGGGGGGGGTCCTGAAATCATGGGGATACCATCGGATGTTGACAATATCGTCCAGGCCCCGAATTCTCATCTCACCACGGAGTGCATCTGCATTGATCTGGCACGCGCCAGGTCAACGAGTCCGTATCACAGGGTTTCAGTCGGGCCATGCGCGCGCGCGCCGCCACCCGCGAGCGTCGGAATCTGTTCAAAACCAGTTGCGTGTCGACGCGTTCCAAGATAGAGTTCTTGAACTACATATCCAGTAACAAATCTGCATGTGTGCTGGAATTTGTTTGCGCGCCACCGCGTCATCGCCGTCACTGTCATCGCCAACCGTCACCGTTGCCCAAGTCATAGCGCAGTTACCTCTATCACCGACACATGGACATCAGCTGCGTCGTCGTCGCCGTCACCCGCATCGGCGCTGTCGTTGGCCTTGCCGTTGTCGTCGCCGTCATCACCATCACACCATCATCGCTGCCGCCGTTGCCGACGTCATCTTGATACCGCGCCCGCCCGAGGCACCGACCTGCTCTGCAGCGCCCGCGCGCCAGCGTTGCTTTGAAGACACGCTGGGTGGCTCCCATCGGCCAGCGGCATCGCGGCCGCATCAGTTGTGTCAAAGCAGCTCGTCGCCCGATGCGCGCAGCATGAACGCGCCAGCGCGGTCGTAGAGATGCAACAACAAGTGCCGATCAGAAACCGCAGTCGTGCCCGCATGGGTTTCGCCAATCAAGTTGCGGGCGTGTGTGGTGGGATGTTTACGCGAGCGGCGGAGTTGACGACTTTCCAGTTCTGCGAGGTGGATTGCGCCACATAATTTGCTCCACAGGGCTCGCATCCAATAGTTCCAACCACACGATTCACACCACAAGGTTGCACCACTTGCACATGCACACTGACTAATCCATGTTGAGCCTCAAACGCAGAAGTTGTTTCTGCAGCTGGAGGCCGCTGTCGGCTCCCAGGGCCATCGATAAACGATCCAGGACGGAAGGCAGGTCCCTTGGAAAGGCCTCGAGAGGTCCGGTGAGGTTGCCGTGGACGATCAAGGCGTCGGATTAATGAACTTGTCAATGCCATGGTACTGTTCGCGGTCGGCCTTTGTGTTTGGTCTAGGGATACCCAATTATCCAACGAGGTAAAATTGCGGGAAAACAACAACGCATTCGTAAGCGAGTTTGGAGCACGCGTGTCACCTGGTATTAGAGGTGTTGGACGATTCATCAGCTTTTATTCGACAGCTGTGCAGGGCAGCGGGTATGCACAGGAGGGAAAAAATGATTCGCAACGAAGCTTTACGTTGCGTTTTCGGGGGGCCTTGTCTGTCCCCCAAACTGGTGTTTTTGATTGCACCCGATGCGGTCGCGATGCGGATTCGACGCGGATTTGGCGCAGGTTCGACATGGATTCGACACGGATTCTGCGCGGATGCGGGCGCGACGGGGCTGACAAGGTTTCCCGATGATGCATCCGATTGCGGGTCACCAGGGGTCAGCTGTCACGGGGGCCAGCCAGTCTTTTCGGATCCCCTGTGGCCGACCAGGGTACGGAAAGTGGGGTCCACACCCCCTCCTGCCCTTGCATTCCAGCCGCTTGCGCGGGTTCGGGAACCACTTGCTGACCAGCCTAGGCTCCTTGGCATCGCTCGGACGTGTGAATTTCATCTCGGCCAAAAACCATCGAGGAGCATGTTGGGTCATCTTGCGAAGGAATACACACGAAACCGAAATATGCACGGGGAGTGCATGTCAGAGCGATGGCGAGGCTCGCGGCACGGCCTGTATTGACTTGGCCTTGCGCTGGCCCGGGAGAGCTTCGGCACTGAATGATGTGGAGGAGCAGGAGCCTGCAGAAGGAAACGGGTGTTGGAGGAAAGGGCCGTTGGAGGCTTTTCGCGTGGCGATCTTCGGGCCCCAGGACAATTAGATGACCACTTGGGAGGAAGGGAAAACCCATCCCAAGGGGCTGGGTTCCGCTTCCACCAGAAACCCGCTCCTGCACGTCAAAAGAGAAGCAAGACCGCCGACGTCGTCATTCCCTCGCAACGTGGGCGCCTGGAAGTCCTGAGACCAATTCCTGTGGTTCAGGTTTTCGTCCTGTCTTGACTTGTCTTCGACGGCCATGGGTCCCCTGGCGAAGCGCCCAACGGCCGAAAATTGTTACGCGTTGTTTTCTTCTTTTCCTACGACGCGAGGATATCTGAGGAGGAGGAGGAGGAGGAGAGGTGCGTTGCAAGGCGATGGTGGGGACAGGGTGGCCGCATAGGACGGGGGGCGGGGTCTCCTGCGACGACGGCGCACGGCAGAGAGCGGGAGCGATTTGTGTTTCCTCCTGCCTTCTCGTCTTCTGGCGTCGGCGACATTACTCCCCTGTCTTCGGTGTGCATCATGGACCCCTTGTTAACCGCAGCCATCCAGCTTTCGCGCCGAAAACCGCCGGAAACCGACGACGTTCGCCGAAGACCATCAGAACAAAAAACCGCCGAAGACCGCCAGAACAACGCCAGAATGCCGCCGAAGACCGTCGAAGACTGCCCAGGGCTGCTGGGTAGCAGGAGGCCGTCGTCGAATACGTAACCCTGTCGCCCAGCGAGACTCCACGACCTACTTTTTTGTGTTGTGCCCTCCCTTGTGGCAGAGCGCCGCCTCGGAGAGGCCACAAGTTGCGCCCCTTCGGGCACCGACGCCCACAGTCGCACGCTCCGCCTGGGCGCCGTGTGCGAGTGACTGGCGCCCGCCCGCCCGCTGGCGTCTTTGGGAGAGGATCGCGCCGGCCGCGCGGCGATCGCGGCCCGAGGGCGGGACCGAGGCGCCCGACAGCGCAGGTCAGCCCAGGATGGGGACCCAGACATATCCAGGCATGCTCGCGTCATGCAAAAACACGACTCTTTCGGCCTCCAAGGGCCCTTGTTGGGCCCCAGGACCGTCAAATAACGACTCGGAATGTTGGTTTTGGTCAAGGGGTCGGGGCTTCTGGGGACCAGATTTTGAAAAAGTGAAGACATCGGACGTCTTGGGAGAAGCAGCAGCATCCAAACTTTTGTTTCAAGACGTCGGTGCCATCCCAATGCCTTGTTTCAAGACGCATCATCCAAGAGGCTTACGCTATTTCGCCGACCCCCAGACGAAGTGAGAAGTCCACGGAAATAGCTAGGGCGAGTTATGGATACCGTACATGGCGGCATGGATCGTAGCCATGTTGGGCTGGGCTGGCAAATGTTTGGGAGGGGGGCAGCCAACTGTGCAGTCGCCGCGCTTAGAGGCGATCGCCAGGGCCAGCAGGGCGCTCGAACGCGACGGTTGGGCAATTTGCGTGGTTGCGTAATGCGTTGTTGGCCAGTGTAGAGTCGATGCAGGGCTTTCTTGGAAACGCACGAGGGTCCGACCATGGGGCCAAGAGTCTGACAGATGCCGGACGAATGCAGCAGCCATGGCGTCTTCAAGACCACGGCTGAAGACGACATTGAGAAATGAGGGAGGCAGGAGGAGGATGAGGAGAAGGAGGGGAGGACGAGGAAGGGTACGACAGGAGGAGGCGGATGACAAGGAGGCTTGTGGACACGTGAAGACGTAATTGCCGGCGCGTGATGTCCCGCACGCACACACGAGAGGTCCACCAGAAGAGGGGAGATGTGCACAGGTGTGGCCTTTTGGGGCTTCCTGGGGACATTCGGGGGGCGTGCGTGCGCTTCTGTTGGGCATGCGAGGGCTCTCTTTGGGCCTCTTGGGGGTCCGTGGGCCTCTTGGGGGTCCTTGGGCGCAGGCCTGCGGTTTCGGGGGACTCGTTGGGTTGGAGGGCTCAAAACGTGAATTCGACTGACTTGTCTTGCTGTCTTGGGCCTGCCTCAGGGTCGTGTTGGGGTAGTCTTGGGCTGTCTTGGGCGCCTCTTGGGCCGTCTTGGGGGCCTCCTGGTCGGTTTCGGGGCCCCAGGGGGGTTGTTCGGGCTGTTTTGGAGTGATCTTGCGATCCTCTCGAGCCGTCTTGGACGCTGTGAAGAGGAAAGGACATATGTTGAAAATGCATGTTTGCCAGAGGCATTCTGGCGATTCTTGCCTCCCTGGGCCCTCGAGGAGGTCCTTTTGGAGCCCGGCGCCCTCTTGGGGCGTCGTCGAAGCTTCTTGGGCCGTCTTGAGGCTATCGTGGGTGTCTTTGGGGCTTCCCCGGCGTAGTTGGAGCAAACTCCAATGGTATCTGAGGCATCCGGGCAGCCACGGCGTTAGCTTTTAACGGCTATGGAGGCCCCGGCGCGTTGATGAGTTCGTGCCTCCCTGGGGGAGTGCCGTTCACGAGCTCGTTCCCCCCCCCCAGGGGATGGGGGTCGGGAGGCCTCAAGCGCGATTCAGGACCCAGGGAGGGGGGGGGAGGAGGAGGGAGACAACCAATTGTCTCACTCGCCTTGTCACACCTGGCAAGCGGCGGTCGGCGGATCACATTCGCATCCTGACCCCCAGCCGAGGACGTGGACTTGAAGGAGGTTCTCAATGAAATGCAGTCCGAGGTTTACCACCGAGGAGTTCGAGTCAAGGACGCACGAGAGGGGCGTGCTGCGCATGCAGCCTTATCCTGCTATCCTCCCCTTCCTCCCCCAAGATCCTCCTGCATGCCTTTTCTCACCTCTCCCCCCCCCCCCTTCTTCTTCTGCTTCTCCTGCTCCTGCTCCTGCTCCTTCTCCTCCTCCTCCTCCTCCTCTAACTTCTCCTGTCCTCATCTTCCTCCGCTTCGCCCCGCTGGACTTGCCTCTTCGGAGACACCCCGCCGTCCCACTCCTGGTCCTCTTCCCTCTTCCTCCCCCCGATATAATCCTACCCCCCTCATGCCGGAGAGGAAGCGCTCTACCCTCTCCCCCGCCCCCCCACTGCCTCCAAGGGTCCCCCTGTTCGAGCCCCTCAGGAGCCCAAGACGGAATAAGCATTCCCAAAAACAATAGTATTCGATCGTTGAGGCCACTATTTCTCCGCCTCCTCAGTTTGTCGTGCCCGTCGCGTGCTTGTCGATCGCACGGCGGATTCGGTGCCGCACTTACATATTCCACATTCAGTTTGTCGCGAGGGCAAAAATTCTAACATATGTGCAGGATGACGACCCTCCTGTCGGAGGAGCTGCTTCTATACGATTTCCATTCGGGCGATAAGGAGGTCTCGAGGGGTCACCGCTTTCGGTCTGGTTGTCTTAGGGCCTTCGGTCCATCCCGCCACCGTTCCTGCGCTGCGAGTATAAAGCCTGTTGGATGTTCGTTCGGATCTCGTGGGAGGTCTCTAGGGTGGCTCTTGGAGGCAGTTTTGAGGGGCCTCTTTGGGGCCATTCTGGGGCCTCTTTTGGGCCTCTTGGTGGCCTCTTGGGGCTTCTTGGGAGCCTCTTGAGGTCTCCTGGGCGCCTCTGGGGGCCTCCTGGGGGCATCTTGCGGCGGAAGCCTCGGATTTTCGGTTCGTGTTCCCTCTCTTGGGCCTCTTCTGGAGCCGTCTTGGGGCCCTCTTGGGCCATCTTGGGCGTCTCTTAGGCCGTCTTGGGGCCCTCTTGGGCCGCTTTGTGGCCCTCTCGGAGGCATCTTGGACCGTCTTGGGGCGATCTTGGGGGCCTCTTGGGCCGTCTCGGAGCGTCAGGAAGCCGAACAGGCGAGAAAGCCAACAGCCTTCAAACACCGTGGGAAAATCATTGATGTTTGTCTCTTGGGGCCCTCTTTGGAGGCCTCGTGGTGGCCTCTTGGGGCGTCTTGGAGGCCTCTTGGACCGTCTGGGGGCGATCTTGAGCGTCTTGAGGCGATCGTTCGGCGACTCGGGGCGCTCTTAGACCGTCTTCGGGGCCTCTTGGGGCCCTCTTGGCCCGTCTTGGGGTCCTCTTGGGCCTGCGAAATTCATGCGACAAGCCGCGGGGCAGCCCAGGGGATTCGCGGCAAGCCCCAAGAGATTTCGGAATTTGGGGCCCGGGCCACTTTAAGGAATCCTCATGGCTGTGGACTGATGCCCCAGGGGTTAGGCAAAGGATCTCAGGACACGCCCGCACCGTACCGTCGGCTCCAGTTTTCATTGAAGCAAGTTGCCCCGCAGAACAAAACAAAATTTGGCGGGGGAGACTGGGCCGTGAGCAACCCGGATGTGCTCACAAAGCGGCGCCGGAGGGTGCCAGAAGCTCCATAGCGTGGCAATTGCGTCACGTTATGAGGTTGGGTTTGCGTGTCGCTTTGCAGTTCCCACGGGATCTCCGCGAGAAAGCCAGAGGGACAATCGCAGGACAACAGCGGAACAGCCAACGGGACCACCACGGGACCACATAGGGCAACCACGGGACAATCCACGGGCGAGCCCACGGACAGCCACGGCGACAACCCGCGGGACAACCCACGGGACAACCCACGGGAGAACCACCGGGCAGCCCACGGGACCACCCAAGGGTCACTGAGGGGACAACCTTTTGCCCCTTCCCTCAAGCAGTGACGAAGCGTCCAGGCGTGCCTAAAGGCCTACCAAACAATGTTCTAAGAACCTTTTGCAGTTTCCACGAAATTTTCTTAGAACGTTTCTGGCCGAGACTGTCTTGGTTCTAAGAACATTGCGTGGTAAGAACGCTTCTGGCCGAGACTGTCTTGGTTCTAAGGACATTGCATGGTAGGCCTATAGAATTGCGGGGACGGACGGTCGGTCCCTGCTCAATTTCGATCCCTGGGGCAACCACGGAACAATTGTTAAGTGAATCCGAGGGGCAATTCCAAGACGTGCTCATATTCGACCACAGTTGCCTCTGACATGCCACTGCTCTCGCGCAGCTTCGCCCCTCACGCACGGCACGAATCTAATCCGAGATCGAGTTCTCGATTCGGGTCGTGTTCGCGCTCACGCTGCAACTCCCGAATTGCTCTGTCATTTGGTCGGCCACTCGGCTGAGGAATGCCAGAGTGCTGACGCTCCAGTGTCCCACCGCTTGGGACGCCAGGGCGTCTATACTATTCACCGAGCCCCCTGGGCGCTCCCTGTGGAGAATGGTCTCCCACGACGTCGCCTTTTTTCGTGGTCCCCTGAGCATCTCGACCCCTTCCCCAGGGGCTCTTCCTCCTGAGCTGTTTTTTGACAGGCCCACGACGGGAAACGACATCTGGAGGCCAAGAGCATAGAAATACCAGCCGCATTTGTTTCTCTGGGACGCCCGGATCGGTGGGGAGGAGAGGGGGATGTGGCGGAGAGCCCCTTGTTGGAGCAGGGGCGCAGGTAGGGACACCCAACCAAACGCCGTGGACCGTGGAAGCCTCTGGCTCGAGCCCACGTCGCACGCGCGCACAGAGAGGGGCGGGTGAGGGCGAACCGTATGGCCGCGAGTGCCGGTGCTGTGCGATGACGTGTCCGAGGTGTTGATGGGTAATTCCGAAGCCCGCGAGGCGTCCGCGTCGACCACTTCCGCGTCCAAGCGGCAGGTGTTCGTTTTCACAGCGCTGGCATTTGTTTTCATAGCTGCGGGCGTGTCGGTCCTCCCCCTGTGTGCCCGTCACTATCGTGATGGCCTCGCCCTCTGCCGCCACTCTCCCGTCGCCCGACTTGTTCGAGTCCTGATGTCGGTTTACGGGTCAGGCGGTCGCAAGTTTCCTCTGGGCAAGCCTCAGGTTTGGTTCGGCAAATTTGTGCCCTCTTGCGGATTTCCTAGGCAGTCTTGGGACTTGCGGGTTACACTCGGGTGGTGTTGGGGCCCTCTATGGCTCTCGTTGTCCATCTTGGGGTTAAGTCCGCGTGGTTTGGTCTGTTCAGCAATTGATCGAAACCTAAGGCTCCAAGTTTTGTAACCCACTCGTGCAGAAGTTGCGGCAGCGAAGCTGCTACACGTTCTTAAGGGCGGCGCGGCGTTGCTTAGGACGTGTGTGTGTGTGTTGTGCAGCCTTCGGTATCCGCTGCCGAGGCGCTGTCTGATTCTGCTCGCCTGGCCGGCGCAGCCACAGCAGCTGCACGCCACCTCGTGGAAGCTAAGCCGTAGAGCTCGACGCGCTTCGTTCCCTGGCTGCCTCCGCAAGGGTCTGGCAAGGGGAGGGCACAGATAGTCAAGACGTCTACGATGACTTAGCTGATGAACTCAACAGTAAGGTAATGTACGAAACGTACGTAGCGCCATTGAACGAGTCAAAGTTGTTGTAGGCAACGTGCGTGATCGACGTATTGTACATTGTTTCTTGCCTTGAGTACGCGATCGATTCGTTGTACTGGGCGTCGGCGAGCAGGTCCTCCAGGTGTCCCGACTCTTCCGCCAAGGGCTGCGCGATACAGGTCCCCAACGCCATCAGCTGTCTCTCCTGGGTGGCATTCGCGATAAGCGCGAGCGTCTCTGATTGCCCCTCAATGGTAGACCAGAAGGCAGTGTGCGCAGCCGACATCATCGGGATGATCGCGGACGTCACTGGCATCGCCTCGGCCGCCATCGATATCGGCAGCTCGTCTGGCGCCGTGGGCTCGTCCGACCTCGCCCGCGAGTGGGCCTTGCAGAACCTCACCGCCGTTTTGGAGTCGGGAGAAGGGCGCCGGCTGAAGTTCAGGAAGCACGGGCACATCAGAAGAGCGATCACCGAAGCGAGCAAGATAGCAAGCAGCAGCGGACCCTCAGGCCTTAAGGAGAAAGATCGAGATGCACGCGGCTTCGCGGGAGGCATGGGGCGGCCCGGCAGCTGTCCGTCATGGAGGTTGTCTTGGGGCCACCTGCAGCATTTCTTGTTCGCCGTCTTTGGGTCGTCTAGCAAACTCGCGTGGCAATCTTGTGGCGAGAAGCGTGGGAAGCAAAACTCCACCAGCTAAATGCATGTGTTCACTGGCTTCGACCGTGTTACGGACCTTTTGGGCTATTCTCACAGGGGCCTCCGTCGCTCTTCTTGAGGCCCTCTTGGGGCCCTCTTGGGGCTGTCGTGCGGTCCGGGGCCCACGTGGGCCATGTGGGGGCCCTTTTGGTCGACTCCAAGGTTTCCTAAACAGCTTGTCTGTAAGAGCTCTACAGTAGTGGTTCTGAGCAAGGGGTGGGTGGCCCACTGGTTCCGGAATCGGCCAGGCGACGTTGTCTCCCATTGCCCTTGGTGTGTCCCATTGTCTCTCGTTGCCTTCCTCTGGTTCCCATTTCCTCCCATTGTCGCCCATTGCCATTGTCTCCCGTTGTCTCCTGTTGTCTGCGGTTGTTGCCCCGGCTGTTTCCAATTGTTTCCGATGGTCTCTCGCTGTCTCCCATTGTTTATCCCGACCCGCATTCCAATCTCCATCATTTTCGCAGAGGGAAACCATTCATGGACACTCCACCTCCCACCAAATTCAAAGATGGCACTCGCGGGGAAGATTGCAGTCGAGGACAAGCTACGATCACGACGAACGACTAACGACGACAACGAACGACGACGACAAACGAGGACGACGACGACGACGACCGACGAGGACGAACGATGACGACGATCGACCGACCGACCGACCGACCGACCGACCGACAACGACGACGACGATGGACGACGACCGACGACCGACGACGACGATCGACGACAGTGACGACGGGACCATGGCGGGGGCGACGGGCGCCGTCGTGAGATTTTAGAAGGCGCGAGGCCGTCGTGAGATTCTAGAGCCCCCCCCCCCTTCGGAGCACCCGCCAGGTGCAGACGGGATTCCCGAGTAATGCCGCCCCCATCCCTCCTCCCCTGTTGCAGTCGAGCGTCTGGTTAAGAAGCATCCTCCAACGAGATTGGGTCAGCGCTGAACCAACTTGTCGGAACGCTGGCCCAATTTCTTGAGCGCGTTTGTAACAAAAATTGGCCCAGGTTTGTTTCAGGAAGCGTTTGGGAAGCTGGTCCAGATTTCTCATATGATATTCTCAGATGATAGTTTTCTTGATCAGATGTTTGGCAGTAGCGTTCCCTCGATTATCTTACCGAGGGCTTTCTCTCAATCCTACCCCTCCCCTTACCCTGGCCACAGAAGTTTCAACTGGATGAACCAGAGAATGGCCAAGCACAAGGATTCCCCTGTCACACTACGGTAGAGGGACACAATTCATGGACCTGCCCCTCCCCAAAATTCATAGCTGGCACGTGCGGGGATGACCGCGGTCGAATTGCGACTCATAAGAGCCACAGCCAACTTTGAACATCCTGAGTGAGGGGTGACCATTGTCAGATGAATCTGGCATGAGTGTTTTCTATTGTTTGCCGGGGCCTCTATCCCCATCCCGATCCCTTTCCCTATATTCCCATCACTTCACCCCTACTTAGCCCTACACCCCTATCCTAGCCTATTCTTAATCCTAGCATATCACCCCATCCCGATATCTACACCTATCCTTACATCCTTACCACTATATCCTTAGTGCTATAGCCCGAGCCCCAGCCCTAGTCCTGTCTCGAGCCTCCCCTTCGCGGACCCATTGAACGCTCCCGGAGACATCTTGTGCAGACGCGCCTGAGAGCACTGCGTTGTTGTATGTTTTTGGACGGTCGGCGGCATTCTCAATGAGTTTCCTTGTGGTTGTTTGGCATATGCGGTTCCTGCCAGGGGCCGTTTGGTCTGGGGAAGCGCAAGAAACTCGCACGCCTAGCAAGTTACGAGGTGTCGGCGGATTGAGGAAGGCTGGTCGATAGGCGCGTGTGTCTTCGACGTCATCATGGCCAGCACCCTCTTGATGTAGATGGGCACCACCAGTGCCCGTGCGATGAAGGACTGCCCGAACCCACGCGCGGGCGCCGTAAACATGCTGACGATAAGCGCCCTGGACTGCAGCCAGCTTCGCCGCGACGGCTTTGGACTGCGACCCGCCCATTGGCAACGTGTGTGCAGAGTGCGCCTCGGACATGACGAGCATCTTCGCGCAGCTCGACTTCCCTGCGGCGTACGCCACCTCGGTTGGGCGCGATTGCAACTTCAGCGCGGTCAACGAGTCGAAGGACGACATTTTTGTTCCCAGGCCCGCTTGCGCCGCTCAGGGGCCGCCCTTGCCCGCCAACGCGGAGCGGGGGCAGCCAGAAGCGTCCGCGGCCCAGGGCGTCCCCCGCTTGTCGCGCAGTTTGGGCAGCCCCTGGGGTTCTCCCTGGGCCTCTCGAGAGGGGGGCTCTGGAGAGCCTCTGAGCCTACCAGGAGATCCTGGGGACCCCATTCCAGACATCTGGCGACGTCGCGCTTTTTTTCTCCCGGCGTGCCTTCCTATAGAGGCTCCCGGGGGCCAGAGTCTCGTCTGGAGCAGTCTTGTTGCCAGTCCGCAGGGCCCCTGTGAATGCCCTCTGGGGTTAAGTCGGGCCTGTCCCTCTAGAGGAGGAAGATCAAAGAATAGTCCAACAATAGTCTGGGGACGATTTTTCTAGCATTTCCTGATTACGGTTTGAATACTTGTTTGACATCTTTAACGTTTCCTCCAGATCCGCCGGTAGCGCTCGAGTCCATCCGCGCCTCGCGGCCCGCGGCCGCCGCCTGGCGGCCCCAGGGCCACCCGCGGCACACCGCCAGGGGCAGCAAGAGAAGCCAGAAGCACCGCGCCTCCGCGAACGGCGCTCCCCTTCAGTCGGGCGTGTCCCTCTGCAGGGGGAGTATTCAAAGATAGTCCAAAACAATGTGGGGACGATGTTCTAACATTGTTTGACTAGTTTAGGGTATTTTTCCCCATGAAGCCTGTATGGGGGCCTGTCGGGGGACATGCCCGACCTAACGCTCCCCCCAGTTGCCGGGAGGGGGGCGTTGCGTCCGAGGCGGGACACGGCTGTTCAGGAGGCTGCGGGGCTCCTCAGAAGCCCTCCGTCCTTCTGGGAAGTCGGTCCGTGTCTTCTGAGGAGGCTCAGAGAGCCTCTTCGAAGGCCTGGGACGTGTGAGCCTTCTGAGAAGGCCCCGCCCCTCTGCCTCCTCCCTCGGGCTCGCCGCCGAGTAGTGGCATCCATCTCAATGGCTCCGCGTAGAGGCATGAATCCGATGTTCCTCCCGCCAGGATCCACTTCGATCGGATCGGTCCGATTCGACATCGGTATCGATTTCTGCCGACCCGGTCCACTATGACTCCGATATTCCGATGATCCGATGCGGCCTCATGTTTGCATGGCGCTGTTTTGCATTTTGCATTGGCCGATTCGATTCGACTCCGACTGTCCCGATTTGGCCGCATTCGGTGCATGCCCCGATCCGATCTACCAATTCGAGGTTCATTGCTCTTCCCCCGGGCGGCGCCCCGTCACGCCACCTGACACAGCGTGCATCGATTGGCTGCGCGAGGTGCGCCTCGTTGCTGTCGCACTGCATGTGGCTCTTCGCGCAAGTCTGTGAAGGTGTTGCGGCGTGCAGCGCGGACCCCAGACTCGAGAACGAGAGAACGAGCGGGACCTTCGCGTCAAGGCATGCAGAAAGAGAGGCCGCCCAGTGGAGAGGTTGAGGAGGGTCCAGGCAGGACTGACGGCAGACCGTGCTGAGGAGAACAGGCGGCCTTAACAGCACAAACGCGGGAGGCGGGCTCCAGAGCAGCGGGATTCTTTTGGGCGGCGCGAGTCGTTCCAGACTTCCGACGGCTGGTCTCTTTGCACCACGTGGCCCCCGGGAGGTCCCCGGGCCGAGCTGTGCTTGATTGCTCCGGAGCTCGGCAAGGCCACCCAGAGACCGAAGGGTACACGAACGCCCTTTGGCCGTGTTTTCCTTCGCGGCGCGAGAAGGTGTGGTTTTCGGGCCGCAGCTCCAGAGGACTCGGGCCCCCCTCGGAGCGCCTTCGCTGAGGCGCAGGTGCTGGAGAGCACCCCAGAGGTGGGTGACCTCCAGAGGCTGAGAGAACCTCTTCGGACCTCCTCCTCCTCCCCCCCTCCGTGCTCGCGGCCCCCCGAGCATCTGCGGTGCCGAGCGTGCGCGAAGCCTGGCGGGGCTGGGAGCTGCCCTGACGCGCCGCTGCCTGCACGCGACCGCGCGAGCTCCGCCGAGCGCCGACGGCGGCGTGTGCCGTCCGTTCTCGGCGCGTCTGCGGGTCCCCGCGTGCCCGCGTGCCTCCACCGCCAGGGTGTGTCCGCATTCGCCGGCGCGGAGTCGTGCCTCGATCTGACCTTCAGTCGGGCCTGTGCGTCTACAGGCGGGATATTCATTGATAGTTAAAAAATGCTCTGGGGACGATAATTTGACCATTTCGAGTATTCGGGGCTACTTTTGGGTATTTTCAATTTTTCGCGCCCAAAATCCCCCTGTAGGAGGACTGGCCCGACCTAAACCGAACCCTGCTCGCGAGGCGGCGGCGGCCCGGGGTGCCCGTACCCCGGGATGCCCGAAAAAGGCCGCCACAGAGAGCTCGTCGCCGTCGTCGTCGTCGTCGTCAACGTCGTCGTTGTCGCCGTCGCCGTCGTCGTCGTCGTCGTCGCGGTCGTCGTCGTCGTCGCCGGTCGCGGCGCTGGCGGGCAGGACTGCTTCGCCGACTTCGATCCTCTGCGGTCTGGGCGGTGCACGCCGTCGCAGTTTGTGCGCGGGGTGAACCGGATTGTGCCGTCGCTGAAGGTCGTGGGCCCAGCTCGCAACGGCGCTGGGCGGCTCTCGGGCCGGAGCCATCAAAACATGCGGGGGCGTTTTTGGAAGAGTCGGAGTGAGCTTGCCAGGGTGGAGGCAGACGGTCTGGAGGGAAGCGTGCACAGGCTTCTACACACAAGGCTTGCCTTTGGGAGTTTGCCTCCGCGGTCCGTTGCGTAAAGGTATAAATGGATTTCTGGAGGGCTCCCCTTAAACATCGAGGATGAAATACTTCCGAACCCTAATCACATAATCAAGACGTGGCCTCACTGAGGGTGCCCGTCCTTGCATTGGGGATGGTAATTATGGTCGGTCTGGTTCGACACATCTATAGAAAAGACCCTCCATCCCTACTGTTTGCGGCCCTCCTAATTTAGGTCGCCTCCCAAAGGGCTAGAGGTCTTTTTTATGCCTCATCATCTAAGGTTCCAATGGGCTCCTGGAGGGTGCCGCCTTCCTGAAGGCGTCACAGAATCGGGGACACTGGGGCAGCACCTGGCCCCCGAGAGCAGAGGAGTTTCCCACAGACGGAGTTCTCAGCAGCTCCGTCCCCCGCGGCCGCGGGGCAGATTCGCAAAGCTCCGAGAGGCGAAAACCCCAAGGGCCAGCATGCAGCAGAGCGACGACGACGAGGCCACGCTCGGCTGCACGCAAGAGTGACCCTGCGCCGGAGCTGCATCTGGTTCGCGGCTTTCGGGGGGGCCGCGGGGCAGATTCGGAAGACACCGAGAAGCGAAAATTCTAAGGGCCAGCGTGCAGCAGAGCGACGACGACGACCACGACGAGACGAGGAGGAGTCCAGCGCCCAGGGTCGGTCTCCCGAAGGCCGCGCGTGTATTGCACACGCCCAGCCAACGAACTACCGCCCCGAAAGCAGCAACAGCTGCGCAGGAAAGGCACAGGGGGTGACCACGTCGCCTGTGAAGACTCGCGGCCCAGCGGTTCCGACATGGTGCGTTGGGAGCCAAAGGCATCCCAGTCGGAACAGTTGGCACGGCATACTGAGGAGCACAAGCTCCCCAGCCCTGGGTGGGCACAAGGCCCTTTGGGACTTACGTGGCACAAGCCACCGCCTCCCGAGGAAATGCCGATCCCTGAGGGTCAGATCACATTGAAATGACCGCACAGGCGCCGCTACCCGCCTTCACCAGCAGGGCCAGGCTGAGACTGGGGCCGTGCTACACCCAACGACGGGAGACTCGTCGATACAGGTTTCGCAACGTCCACCCTAAGCCCCAGAGCCCGCGGTTCCAGAAAAATCGGCTGGTTGCACCCCGCCCAACCTGCGAAATAAGTGCCGTGTACAGTGTGCCCCAAGGGTGCTCGGCATTGACACCATGAAAACAGGTGGCAGGCCTCCCCCTCGGGAGGACGAGACGAGGAGGAGGAGGAGGAGGAGGAGGAGGAGGAGGAGGAGAAGCTCCTTAGCAGCAACTGCGGTTGGGCCCGACTGCGGACGCTACTACCTCTGCTACGCTCGGCTACACGTAAGAGTGACCCTTCGCCGCAGTGGCCTCTGGTTCGCGGCTTTCGGGGAGCGCGGGGGGGGGGCAATAATACAAGCCCGCAGGCCGCTAGTGTCTCGCATTGCATGCAATCATAGGCTAGCCACGCATTTAATGTCACCCTTGCGAGAAGCCGAGCAGGCAGGGAGAAGAGACGGGTTGAGGAGCTCCCAGATATTCGACCATGCTGCTGTTTTCTTACAGCGGGGACCCTCACAGGTCCCGACCCTTCCCCCAGGGACCAGTCCGTGACTGCCGAAAGCTTCTCGGCTGGGTCTCATCCACGACATTTGTTTCACGAACGTCGTTATTTGTTGATGGCGCGAGGAGGTCTGGGCATGCGCTGTGAGCAGGGCTGGCTGGCTGGAGGAGGCCAGGGCAAGGTCAGCACACAGCATGGCCGTGATCCAGCGGGGCGTTCACGAGGCGGAGGGGGGGAAGAAAAGAGAAGCGGGATGGGGACCCATACCGTTCCAATTCGAGTGGAGCAGGTGTTTGCCCAGTTTGTCTTCTGGGGGTCCTTGCCGTACCCCGCGGCGATCATAACACGGCTCGTGATGAAATGTTCGCCCCTTGGAAGGAGCCCGAGTTTCCGTTTTCCACGTTTTCGCACACTCACGACGTTGAAGGTTTGGGAAATACACAATTTGTGTTGCTCGATGTTCCTCTGACCTTTGCTTTACAGGAAGCCCGTCCGACTGTCCACCAACGAGGCGTGACCGAGCGCCCGACTCGCGCCGCACTGTTGCGCGGGACTCCCTGTGGAGCCCATGAAGAAGAACTGATGCGGACATGCCCCGTCTGGCGGTTGAGGAACTTCTGTCGGTCTGAAGTCATGCTCGAGCTGCCCCCAAGATGCTTCGCGAGAGCACATCGTAGTTCCTGAACGTATCTTCCTGCCCGTGCCTGCAAAGGTCTCGGACGGAGAGGCACTGGCGGACCACTACACGGAGAAGGGTCCGCTCGTCAAGGTGCCGCAGATTGTGAATTACCAGAAGACGCAGCCCTAGCTGGCACAGGGGCGCTGCGAGCATGCCGTGGGCCATAGCATCAGCGCGCATGCGTGGCAGGGAGAGGAAGTGGACTTAGCAGATCCGTCGCAGCTGCAGATGAGAGCGAGGGGTCGGCGGGTTCGTCTGCAGTCTGCGAGGCTCTGAAGAGGCTTGCCGCAGCTGCCGACTTTTGCACTTTGCGTCACGAGCCCGCCATGGGCTCCGAGCTTTTGACGAACCTGTGTTTGTCGGCCGTGAATGGTTTGCGGGTGGGTCGTGGGTCGGTCGTGGAAGGATCGCAGGTGGGTAGCTGGCCAGTCGCGGATGGGTCGAGGGTGGTTCGCCGGCGGGGAGCGGGCGAGGACGACAACAACAAACAGCAAACAACACGACACATAACAGTAATCCTCACCGCGGAAGTTTCTGACCATTCACTTTGTTCCTTCCAGTTTGGCATGCAGGCGGGATGCTAGCTCTATATGGAAATGCATTTAGATTTTAAGATCAGCGACAATCATGTTCTGCCGATCTCGGCATCGTCGATCTCATATTTCGGGCCGGGGGAAAGGGGGGGATTGGGAAAGGGGGGGGGTACGAAATTTGCTGCATGCAGCTGGGTTCGGCCTCACCGAGGGGCCCATTCCTCGATACATAGCCGCCTCCGGCGCCGGGAGGCGCCGGGAAAATCAGCTACGTGAGCTGATTCTCAAACCCCCCCTTTGCTATCCCCCCCTTTCGCCCGACCCGAATATTGTTCTTCTCTCTCCTTCCCTCATCGTTCCTCTTCCTCGTTCTCGCCCTACCCTGCGAGCCCTCGCCCTATCTGCTCAGCTTGGAGGCTCCTCCTGGGAGAGCCTCTTGAAGCCACTCCGCGACGCCCGTGAGAGGACCCCTGCGATGTACAGCTCGCATGTCCGACGATGTTGTTGCCTCATCTGTGAGCCTGTGGTCGTCGGGCAGCACCAAAGCGATCGTCCCCGATGGCCTTAGGCCAACACATCTGATGCTCTTGCTTTCCATACGGGGCCCCCCAAAGTCCCGACCCTTTTTATTCCGAGTTTGTTTTGACGATTTCGGGTCCCGGCGAGGGTCCCCAAACTATGACACACCTCTCGCCGCGTTTTTTATGACGCGAGCATGGTTGGGAAGCGATCCTCCCCGATGGTCTCAGTGAGAGAGAGAGGGAGGGAGAGAGGGAGAGAGGGATAGAGAGAGAGAGAGAAAGCGAGACAGAAAGAAAGAGAGAGAGAGAGAGATACAGAGATGCTGGCGAGCATGCCTGCTGCAGAGGCCGCCGCACGCCGCTCTGGCCCGCTTGTCAGGTGTCGTGGTCAGCCTTAGTGCGCGCGGAAAAATCACCACGGGTGGTTTTTGGTCCGTTTCGCAGCCTCTAGGGGCCGTCGCCGAGCTTCGGGACAGTCAAAAAGTTATCTGGTGTTAAAAGCAGGCCCCGGGGAAATGGTCGGGACTTCCGGGTGCCCCGCATTGACATGATCACAAGTTGTCCGCGCAATGGGGCGTGGGGATATCGTTCCTCTTCAAGCTCCAGGTCCCTTTGGTTGACGTGCTAACAACAGTTGTTGTGCTTAGAAGCCATCCGTGGACTTCACACCAATGCTACCTGCCATTGCCAATCGATTGTGCTGGTTTGCTTATTCGCGCCCTGCGCCTTCCAGCATGCTGGACAGACTTATTGAAATTGGATTGCGGATGGTCACTGTTCTGCGCCCTGCGGTGATCCGATGTACACAAAGCATTTGGCCACCAGCCACCTTCTCGGTAGGTGTCTGGTCCGCGCCGACCTACCAAGTCATTAGGGGAGGACGATTTCCTGACTTCAGTCCACAATCAGGTACACATCAGGCAAGGAAAGTCGAGCCTGGAGATCATCGTAGGGCGGCTCTAAAATGCCTCAACGGGAGTAGGCGTGACTCTTTGAGCCCACTTGCAGGCTCTGCTGGCATAAGTTCGCTCGCACCCACCTCTGCGCTTGTCTCGGGATTGCGCTACCGCATGTGCACTTCCCGCCCCACTTGTAAACGCCAAGGTTCTCCACAGCCGTCAACGAGGTGTTTGGGGCCGAGAAGCTGGAGAAGCTCCTGGCTTAGCGCGTTTCGAGTCGCACGGTGCAAGTGCAACAGGGAGCATAGGCAGAGAGATCAGGGGAACATTGTTGAATCCCATCTTGCGTAGCACACCGCCCCTCCAGGCATCCTGC
The DNA here is from genome assembly GCA_963575745.1 of Prorocentrum cordatum. NCBI lineage: Eukaryota > Dinophyceae > Prorocentrales > Prorocentraceae > Prorocentrum > Prorocentrum cordatum. The sequence continues at coordinate 274,919 of CAUYUJ010014749.1, read as the reverse complement.
AAAACGGCCCGCGCATGCCAGAGAGTCCGCCGGGAGCGAGGGTTCTCTGGCATGCGCTTGGGGTGGCCTCTCGGAAGCCCTCCCGACCTGTAGCAAGCGCCTCAGAAGCATCCAGGCGCTTCTGAGAAGGCCTCTGCATTCGCATCATTCCGAAGGCCGCGGCCGTGGACGAAAAACGTATCCGCATCCGCGGCCTCGCGGGCCAGGCTCCTGGGCTGCGACCCTGCGGACACGGGCCGCTTTTTTCTCGGCTGCCCCCCGCGCGGAAGTTCTCCCGGCGACCGCGCCTCCGCGGAATCGCGCCCCGGAGCCCAAGACAGCGAGGGCCGGGCGCGGATGCGGACCTGTTCGCCGCTGGTGAGGTCGTCCCCCCTCGTGCCGCCACCCCGTGCGCTTCGCGAAGCAGGGGGGGGGGGGGCTCGTGCCCTCTCCGACCTCCCCTATCCCAAGCTGCAGCGCCTTTTTGGGGCGCTGTCCGCGGGGCCTTGCTGGCTGCGAGGGCCCGCAGGGCCTGTCAGGTCGGAGGCGACCGCAGAGGGGGGGGAGCGCCGCGTATGCGCGGGAACCGACCCAATGGGTCACGGCCCAATGGGTCCCCCTCCCCTCCCCCTCGCCCCTCTCCCGTCCGTCCTCTCCCGTCCCTCCTCTTCCCCTCCACTGCGGCCTTCCTTCCCTGTCCTCTCAGGGGCCCACGCTTCACCCTTCCTCCCTCCGTATCCCTCTTCTCTCTCGCCTCCCCTGTTTGCCTGCCTCACTCCCTCACGGGAGTATCGCTGCATGCCTCCCTCTCCGTTTCCATCTCCTTCCCCCCTACGCCCTCCCTCTCCCCCTCCCTCCTCCCCTCCGTAGCTCCTCAGCCATAGCTCCCCTCACGTATTTCCTGTCCCTCCCCTTCCTTCCTCCCAGTCTCTCCGCGTCTCTCCTGGTTTTTCTCCTCGCCTCTCCATCCCGCTCTCCATCGTTTCCTCCCCCGCCCTCCCTCCTCGCCCGCACCTCCGAAACACACATAACAATCGCTCGCTATCATCCCTGTGCTGTACAAGTTGATGGCGCGACTCCTTTTCAACAGCCTCGGCATCACTTTCAATGCGGAACGAAGCCCCGACCAGAATGGATTCGGGAAGGCTTCCGGCACGGAGAACCATGTGTTTACCACGGCGTTGGTACAAGAACGGTCCCACGAATGGCAAATATTTTTATGGGAATCGGCGGTGGATTTTATCAAGGCGTTCGATTCGATTGGCCACGAACAAACAGTTATGGGCAGCGTTTCGCGGTCAACGAGAGCCACTAGCTTACATACATTTGATTCGACAGCTCTACCAGGGGTCATTCCGATTCTGCCGGTTCGATTCGAATCGATTTCCGCGACTCCGATTTCGAACCGACTCGATTCCGGGATTCCGATTCGCGATTCCGATTTCGAGTTCGCCCGATCCGGCTTCTGCCGATTCGATGCGTCAGCCGACTCCTGCCGGCTTTTGCCGATCCGGCTTCGCTCCGGCTCTGGCCCCAAAGGGGAGGAGGAGGAGGGAGGAGGAACCCCCAGGGGGGAGTCCCAACCCCCCCTCCCCAAGGGCGGGCTTTCCAAAAGCCCCGGGACACCAAACCCCCCCCGGGGGGGGGGGTTCAAAAGTTCCGTGACCCCAAACCCCCCCAGGGGGGGTCCAAAAGCCCCGGGACCCCAAACCCCTCCCCAAGGGGGGGGTCCAAAAGCCCTGCCCGAACCCCCCCCCAGGGAGGGGGGGGTCCAAAAGCCCCGGGCCTCCAAACCCCCCCCAAGGGGGGGGGGCTCAAAAACCCAAACCCCCCTCAGGGAGGGGGTCCAACCCCCCCCCCCCCCAGGGGCCCCGGGGGTTCAACCCCCCCCCCCCAGGCGGGGTGTCCAAAAACCCCCCTCCCAGGGGGGGGGGTCGATTTCGATTCCGATCCGGCTTGACGCGGTCCGGTTTCCGACTCGATCCGGCTCGGACCTGCCGACTTCAGCCGATTTCGATTTGGCTGCCGGCTTTTGCCGATTTCTGCCGATTCGATGCTCCGGTCGACCCGATCCGGCTTATCGATTCGATGCTGGGGCCGCCTGGCTCTACGCGGAACAGGCAACTAACGTTAGAACGGACAAAACAAGCCGTCTCTTGAATATTTGAGTTTTGAGTAGGTGTGAGGCAGGGAGGTATGTTGAGCTCTTATTTGTTCCATGCAATATGGAGTTACTTCTGCCGCACTTGAAAGACCTCTTTGCACTGCAAGGGCGTTGGCATCTAGCTTGGGGTCTCACGCGGCACTCGTTAGACTAATTCACGCTCCGTTGGCGACGTCCTGCTCTTCGCGCCCAACCTCTGGCAACCCACCTTTCTGCCCCGGGACCTACCAGGGCGGCACCTTTTTGCTCCAGCTGCAACCGGATGGTATCAAAACCGTCACCATCATCAGTCTTTGAACGGGGCGCGTGAGACTGCACCTTCAGGCCAGTGACGTCAACATCAAGACCCTCGATCACGACGTGGGCTTGAAGTATTTGGGGCGCATGTTCTGTCACCGCGACCAACGAGACGCCGAGTTCTCAAACAGAAGTGCTTATGGATGGCGCACGTTCAGTCAGCTCCGAAACCAGTTCAACAAACAGTTTCTCCTTGCATTCCCGTCTGACCCTGTTCAATATGTCCGTCTCCGCGTCTTTTCTGTACAGTTGCATTTCGTGGGTTTGACCCAAGAAAAGGCCTTTTACACTGCAGGGAGTGCAGAGACGTATGCTGCGATTGAATTGGTATCTCCGCGACGAGGATCACAACGCGAACACGGCAACAGCGATGCTGGATTAGAAGGTGCCGTGATCATTGAGCAAAGAGGCGACAGACAGTCCGACATCAGTAACGACGACACAACCCAAGACGATTGATTCCAGACGCCGTTGGTGGCTACGGATCTAAAGCCCTAGGTAAACTTCATCAAGCGCGTGACCCGCATAGCAGAGACATGCTCGCTGCGACCGAGTTGATGACTGGGCAACGGTGTGTACCACAGACTCACAGGGGGAGAAGGGCAAGACGGACTGCGGCGAGACTTGCCGACGAATGGCCGCGACTGGCAGAGCTGTGGGGGCCAGAGCTGCACGACCGCCAGCCAGCTCACCGACGCCACGGGGGAATACATCACAGATGGGGCGAATACTTTTTGAAAATCTAGAAAAAAGTTGGCCAGAATCGGCACGCAGACGTTCCCAGATATTGGTTGGAGGGTGCTGCTGCTGCTGCTGGAGACCCATCGGGGGGAAAGCTCACACAGTTCATTTGTTTGCATGAGCGGAGCATGAGCGGGCCCCGACCTGCCGCACTTGTCTGCACGGGCCCGCCCCGCTGGGCGTTTGGTTGCGTTTTCTCTTGCCGTGCCTCCCTCGTCGCGTTCCTGCTCCCGCGCTCCCCTCTCCACCATGTACCTCTCGAGCTTCCTTTTCTTCTCCCCCGTCCACGCTACCTCCCCTCACTCCTCTCACTCCTTCACATCTTCTCCTTGGCCGTTTCCCGCATCCCTTTTCGGCTTTCTCGCAACCCCTTGGAGCTCTTGAACTTTCGCCGACCCCTGGCATGCTAAGCCCCCTCCCGCCGCTCCTCCCCTCCTTTTTTTCTTTCGTCAACATCCCCCACCCCTCTCTCCTAGCCCCTCCCCCCACAGCCTCGAGCCCCAGAAGCCAGTGTCCTGACAAGCACGTGCTAGCTGTGGGTGCAATTCGTGCTGCGCACTTCCCCGTCGAGGGAACACCAGTCCCAAGTCTCCGTCCATCCCTCCCTCCTCCCCACGTCCCTCCTCCAGCTATTCCTCACCGGCAGCCTCAGCCTCAGCATCATCATCAGCATCATCATCATCAGCAGCAGCAGCAACATCATCATCACCACCACCATCATCAGCATCATCCTCATCATCATCCTCAATTTCTTTCTCATCATCTTCATCATTCATCATCATCAGCACCACCATCATCACCACCATCATCATCATCATCAACACCAGCACCATCGTCTTCATCATCATCACCATTATGATCATCATCATCATCATCACCACCACCATCATCATCAGCATCGTCATCGCCATCGTCATTGTTACCGTCATCATCATCGCCATCGTCATCATCATCGTCATCTTCCTCATCATCATTACAATCCGTAAGGGCTTCGCACCCTGCCGCCGGCCCCCTTTCTATCATAATGGGATCTGTCAGAGTCGCACCGGTTCGTCTCGGCGCTGCCCTTGGCGCATTTGGGAACATCATGCGGGAGCGGATAGGAAGTATCAGCGCATATTGAGACGTTGTTGTTATCCGAGTGCCCTTTGGCCCATCCCGCCACCGTGCCTGGGTTGTGGGTCTGCTTGTATATGTGCTTGGATGTCGTGGGGAGCCTCTCGGGGGCCTCTTGGAAGCGGTGGCCTCGTGGGGTATCTTCTGGGTCCCTTGGAGGTCTCTCGGGAGTTTTCTTGGAGCACTCTTTGGGCCTCTTTGGGCCCTCTTGGGCCGTCTTGGAACCATCTCCGGGCGCCTGGGAGCGTTCTTGGCCTCGGCACTGCGAATACGGCGTAATCTGCGATGGTTTATGGCTTCGGGGACGCGAGCATTGCGTATATTACAAGGGCTTGTTGCCTCGAGGACGCAAACATTGTGTAATGTACGAGGGTCTGTGGCCTCGGGGGCGCGAAGATCATATCTTTATGTGTCCCACGCCCTCCCATTGAATTCAGAGAGCGCGATCCCGGCGTGGTAACCGAGTCGTTGTGGGCTCCCCCCCCCGTGTTGATTTCAACCGTTTACAGTAGGAAGCAGAACGCAGAACTATCATTCTGGAAGCTGGAACTGGAGCAGGGAGCAGAAAGCCTAAGCCTCACAGCCTGATGGACCCGCAAGGGGGCCAGCGGATTACCGTCATCACCACCTGCGTCGTCATCATCATCATCATCATCATCATCAGCATCATCATCATCATCATCATCATCATCATCGGCAGCATCATCGGCAGCATCAGCACCAGCATCAGCACCAGCATCAGCACCAGCATCAGTATCAGCGGCATCATCATAATCATCACCATCATCATCATCATCATCATCATCATCATCATCGTCATCATCATCATCATCATCGTCATCATCATCATCGCCACCACCACCACCACCACCATCATCATCATCATCAGCGCCATCATCATAATCACCATCACCATCTCCACCATCATTACCCTCAGCATCGTTACCAGCATCATCATAATCACCATCCCCACCATCATCGTCGTCGGCATCACCATCATCACCATCATCACCATCTCCATCTCCATCACGATCATCATCATAACCATCATCACCATCATCATCACCATCATCATCACCATCATCATCGCGATCATCATCGCGATCATCATCACCACCATCAGCATCATCGGCGGCACCATCATCATCCTCATTACCATTCCCACCGTTATCATCAGCAGTATATTCATTATTAACAGCATCAAAATGAGCATCGTCATCAGCACCATCATACTCACCATCCCCACCATCATCGTCGTCGGCATCACCATCATCACCATCTCCATCATCATCATCACGATCATCATCATAATCATCATCACCATCATCATCACCATCATCTTTACCATCGTCATCTTCACCGTCATCTTCATCATCATCAGCAGCAGCAGCATCATCATCAGCAGCATCATCACCCTCCTCGTGCTGAGGTGTCCGACCTTCAAGCCGACCCGCCCTGGAAGCGCCGTGCAGCCGAAGAGGAACCCTCAACGCCGCAAACTCGGCCACCTTCTCGACCTGGCTCCCGAGGAAGCGGCTGGGAGCGGGGTCAGGGGCTCCAGACCTCCGACGTGGGTTGCTTCAGTCCCGGTGTCTGTTCCTGACTTCGGCAGTTGTGGCCCGTGATCGGGCCCCAGAGCGATCAATAATGGGCCCAGGTCGAAAGAGTTACCCCCGGGAATGGTCGGGACCTTTGGGGCCGCACATGGCAAATTCAAAAAAACGTCCCCAGATGTCTGGGATCAGAGTTCTCCTTCTTGATGTTGCTGTTCACATTCTCCCCACCACCCTCCTCATCCCTCGTCGTCTTACTTCCCACTCCTCGTTCCTCATCGTCTTCCGTCCTCATTCTCCACCCCGTCCTTCGCCCCCTCGTCCCCCCGCCTGTCCCCGACATTTTTCCCCTTCGTCATGTTTTCTCCTCGTCCAGTCACCCGGCTCGCTCTCTGGAGCCGCTCGCTCATCCCCCTCGTCTTTCTCGTCTTCTGCCTCCTCCTCCTCCTCCTCCTCCTCCTCCTTCTCTTCCTCCTCCTCCTCCCCCTCCTCCTCTCTCATCCCCGTCCTTTTGCTGTTCCTCCCTCCCTCCCTCCCTGGCCTCATCCCGTGCCTCCTCGGACCTCGCCTTCACACTTGCCCTCCTCATTCGACTCCTCCTCCTCCTCCACCTGCTCCTCCCAGTCTGCCTCCTCTTCCCCATAAGTCGCGCCTCCCGCGCGTTTCTCTCGAGACTTCCTCGCCATCTGTGATCCTGAAGCTCGACATGTGCAGCAGTTTCTCGGATGAAGGGCGGACTGTTTTAACTATGTCGCTCTCGCCCCAGCGCCTCGCACATGAGTCTTGGAGGTTACAGCAGCTTCAAGGATGGAGGGCGTGTTTCCCCAAATGCGGCTCTCGCCCGAGCGCCGCGCACATTCATGTCAAAAGCTTGCGGCAGCTTCAAAGATGGAAGGCGGTCGGTTTTCACAACGCTGCTCTCGCCATTAGCGCCGCTGCCAGAGCTATGAGGATAGTTTTGGGATGTTGCGAGGGCGCGTGACCGCAGCCTTCTTGGCTTGAAAAGGAACGCGGCTCCGTGGGGGGTGCCGCGCATGGTAGCGGAGCCCGTGGCTTGAGATCCACGGGTTCTGCGTTGGAGGTGCGATCCTAGCAGCGCAGCGGGAAGCACCGCGGGTCTGCTGAGGGCAGCCTAGCAGCCCAACGCGGACCTCCGCGGGCTGCGGAGGGCAGCCGCGCAGCCTAGCAGCCCAGTGGGGGCCCCCGCGGTCTGCGGAAGGCAGCATCTCAGCCTAGCGGCCCAGCGGGAAGCACCGCGGGCGCGCGGAAGGCAGCCCAGACCCCTTGCAGGCCGTGGCAGGAGCCTCGGCGGGCGCGACAGCGACGGGGCGGAAGAAGCAGAAGAAGCAGCGCGGGCGGCGGCGGTCGGAGGACGCCGCCTGGCGACGGCAGCGGCGCGGAGACGTCTGCAGGCTGCTGGAGTCAGCGCTGAGCCTCGTCGAGAAGACCGTCGGGCGTGAGCTCGACCTGCCAACGTTCACGCACCGTGTGTTCGGGGACGTCGTCTTCGACAAGGAGCTGGGTCACGCGTGGTCGCTCGAAGTCGTGGGCGAGGACGGCAACTCCTTCATACCCCACAAGAGCGAGGCTCGCGCGGCCTTCGCAGCGTGGAGGTTCAGGGATGGAGAAGGAGCTGCGAGCAGCAGCGGCGCAGCAGGCAGCGGGCGACCCCGCAGCCGCGGCCGCGGCTGCAGCAGGAGCCTTGCCGCAGCAGCCGCCAACGGCCTAGCGGGCAATGGGCGCCCTGCGGACGGCGACGGCTCGAGCGGAAGCTGCAGAGAAGCGAGCCCAGGAGCTGGAGGCGCGAGCAGAAACGACAGCCAGACAGCAGAACGCTCAGCTTCAGCAGCCTCAGCAGGCGCTCCAGCAGCTGACCGCCGCGGGGGGCGCCGCGTCGGCGAGCCCAGCGCCAGCGAGGAGCGAGGGTCGGATCGTCGGAAGTGGGACATCATCGACACGAAGCTGCTGACTAAGCCAGCCCAGTTCAATGGCAGCGAGGCAGCGTGGCCCGTGCGGTCGTTCAAGCTGCCGGCGCACATCGCGACGCTGGACGACGAGCTGCATCAGGAGATGATCGCGGTCGGGCAGAAGGCCGAAGACGACGTCGCCAACGAGACCTTGGACCGGACGAACCCAGCGTTCGTCGGCGCGTCTCGGTAACTGCGCCACATGCTCGCGCTGCTCCTCGAAGGCAAGGCGTTCGCCATGCAGCGGCCGATTCCAAAGGGCGCAGGACTGCTGGTGCGGCGCATGCTCGAGCCCGACCAGCCAGCGTGAGCTCTGGGGCGGATGAGGAAGCTGATGGGGCGTACGTTCGGAGCGGCGACGATCGAGACCGACATGAACGAGTTCGATGGCGGCCCAGACGCACGGGCGGCATCAAGGCGGCGATCCTCATGGCGGGGATCCAGGACAGGGACCTTCAGCAGTGGCTGACGGTCAACGCCGACCGCCTCGGGGATTACGACGGGATCGCAAAGCGCGCGAAGATGTACCTGACGAACAGGAAGACGTTCAAGGGCGCTGTAAGAGGCACCGCAGCGGAGGCCACCGCGGCGGACGACAGCGGACCAGCACCGATGGACACCGGGTCCCTGACGGCGACGTTGGCAGCAGGAGGGATGGCGCCAACCGAGGCGACGATTGTGGTAAACGCCATCAGGAAGGGCAAGGGCAAAGGGAAGGGGAAGAGCAAAGGAAGAGACGGCGGCAAGAAGGGGCGCGGGAAGCTCTACGACGGAAAGAGGGACCCCCGATCGCAGCGCCAGACGCAGAAGGGCGGCAAGGGCAGAGATGGCAATGATGGGCTGCGCGCGCAAGACACGGACGCGCAGGAGGTGCCATCAAAAGGGCCATCTGGCGAGAGACTGCCCTGACCAGACTCCGAGAGTGAACGGCGCAACCAGCAGAGCGATCGAGTTGAAGGACGCGTTGAACTTGTTTCAGCAACATACGCCTGCGAGGAGCTCAACAGCATCGAGCGCGCCTTCCGCGGCGCCGAGAAACGTCGCCCAGGCGCGGGCCAACGCCGTGCAGCTGTCCACAGCGACCTCGGCGGTCGCTGCGAGCGGCGGCAGCGCCAGCTCTGCGGGCGGCGGGGGCGCGGGAGACACCGCGTCCGCCATCCAGCGGGCGCTGCGCCTGGCGGCCCAGGCTGCGGACCCCGCGAATCGGATCTCGATGCTGCGAGCTCCAGTGGGCTGCGGCCCAGGAGGAGACACCGAGAGCTGCGAAGAATACATCATGGTGGACTCGGGGCCCCCCAGAGCGACGCGCCCACTCAGCCACGCCCCGACCGCGGCGACGCGCGAGTCTACCCAGGTCTACGACATCCGCGCTGCAGACAACAGGCGCGCGAAGCACCACGGCGATAGGAGCGTGCATCGCAAATTGCTGGACAGCTCGGACGTGCGCGGAGTTGGCATCGACTGGCCAGGCCGCCGACGTCTTGCGCCCCATCGTGGGAATGCCGAGGCATGCGACAAAAGGCCACTCTGTGCTGTTCTCGCCGACGCGCTCGTACATCGTGCTCGCGGCGCTCAGCCCACCTGAGGGCGTCGCCAACGCGCCTCTGGCGCGGCAGGACAACCTGTTCTGGATGCGAGGGCGCGTGGCGGGAGGCGCCGCGACGGCGTCCGAGACGCTGCGGCTCAAGCCAGGCGGGGCCGAGACGCCTACGGCAGCAGCCCCCGCGGTGGCCGAGCAGCCGCAACGCGAGGAGGCGCCGCTGGCAGAGGCGGAGCCCGACGGGGGTGCCAGCAAGGGCGAAGCGGGCGCCGCCGCTCCCCAGCCAGGAGGAGATCGACAAGCACGAGCTCACTCACCTCCCATCGCGAGGTTGGCGCGACAAGTGCGCGCCCGCCAAGGCGGCAGACGACCCGCGCCGACAGGGCGGCGGGCCTGGCAGCGTCGACGAGGTGCAGATGGACTACCTGCAGCTCGGCGCTGTGGTCACAGCTGAGGAGCTGGCGGCTTCAGCCGGCAGCATGGCCTGGTTGGCTCCAGCGGATCGGCAGATCGACCAGGCCGTCCTGATGCCGCAGCTGGTGGGCCCAGTGGCTGGCGACGGCGTGGGGGTGCTGCTCAGCGCGCTGGTGGTGGCGCGCCGCCAGTCTGCCGCGGTGCGCGCGGTCTTGGGGCCGAAGGGTATGCATCCCTTCATGTCAAGTGCAGCGAGTGCGGTCATCGATGCCCGGGGCATCGCGGAGTGCATCCTGCGCGCCGACCAGGAGCCAGCAGCCCATGCGCTGGCTGAGCAGATCTCCGAGGAGCGGAAGCCGAAGGGCTTCGAGTGTCAGCTCACGGCAACGCCTGCCAGGAGTCACGCGCCGATGGTTTTGTCGAGGCCATGAACGACCAGGTGGCCAAGCAGTTGCGCGTGATCAAGCTCCAGCTCGAGTCAGGCATGGGCGCGCGCGTCACCGTGTTCCACAGGGCGATGCCGTGGGTGGTCAGGCCGCTGGCAAGACGGCCTATCACGTCAATCGAGGCAAGCCGCACCGCGGGGAGGTGGCCACGCTCGGGGAAGTTACTTGGGCCCGCGTGCCAGGCGACCGCTCGCAAAAGGCAGAGGCTCAGTGGCGCTTCGGTGTCTGGGTGGGCAAGACCGAGAAGAGCGACCAGCGCTTGGGCGGCGGGTCGCGGCAGACCAGTCGACATCGGGCGATCATGAGGCAGCCGAAGGAGCGGGCGTTCAACGTGGACGCGCTGAACAGCTGAGCGGGCCTTCCTTGGGACCTCCAGTCCAAGCCCGAGCGGGCAGACACCGCTGCAGGTCAGCCCTGGGGGCGGCGCCGAGCCCCACCGCGGAGACAGCGTGGCGAGGGCGCGCCGTGCGCAGGCACAGCGGCGCCAGGCCGAGGAGGCGCGCCCATCGGCGGCGGCAAGCAGCAGCGCCGCAGCAGCAGCAGCAGCCCCAGCGGCGGAAGAACCAGCGCGACCACCTCCAGGACCTCTGGACGCTCCGCCAGCGCCCCTGCCCGAGCCGAGGCTCGGACGGGCCGCCTACGTGACGAATGGGACGGCGCGGGCCTAGGCCCGCCTTGAACTGTCCGAGGTGCTGGGGAGGCGAGGCGGCGCACTTCCACGAGTGCAGGAAGCGCATGGAGGGGAAGCTCTTGGACGAGGCGAATCAGCGGGCAGCGGTTCAACCGTTGCCATGCGACGCCATAGCAGCTCCAGAGACGGAGGTGGCTGCGGCAGCGGTCGACCCCGCAGCCGCGATGGCAGCGGCAGCGGGATGCGCAGCAGCAGCGGCGAGTTCATCCCAGCCACCCCCTGCCGCGGGCGGCTCAGCGGGCGACTCCGCGGGGGTGGGCGTGGACTGGAGGAGCCGACCAGCAGCTCCCGCGGATGGTTAGCCACTGTCGAAGGCGCCGAGGGTGGCCAACCTCTTGGCGCCCGTGGACGTCAGCGAACCTGCCTACTTGGGACTCGACGGCGAGGACTGCGAGCGGCTGCAGCTGATCGCGGCGTCCGCGCGTGATCGGGAGGCTCCAACAGCGTGGGCGCACGACCTCGTGCCAGCTGCGGCGGCGTACGACAGCCGCTCGGGCGAGGTGCTGCCGAGGGAGCTCGTGGTGCAGGGGCGCCAGCAGGAGCTCAACCATGTAGAAGCGTTCGGGGTGTGCGAGGACGCGTCCGACGACATCAGCGCGGGCAGGCGCATGCGGAGCAAGTGGCTTGACGGATTTCGATACAGGCCAGACGGGGCGCCCTTCGTGAGGTCGAGGCCCGTTGCCATGGACTTCAACCTGTTCGAGCGCGACGACGCGGCGGCAGGTGCGCCGTACTTCTTCAACTTGCGGCTGGTGGTGCCCCTGGCTGCCTCGAAGCCCCCACCGGGGCAGAGGCAAGTGGCTCTGCGCGATGCCAGCGCGGCGTCCTTCCACGCGGAGATGGACGAGCGGTTGCGTGTGATGCCACCGCCTGGACTGCGTCGACCTGGGCGGGTCTGGCAGCTCCACGAGGCGCTCTACGGTGCGAGACCTGCGTCGAGGCTGTGGCAGGCATGCGTCGGCGACGTCTTCTAGAGTCAGCCACCATGGGCTCGGATCGCGTCATGCCCTGGTGCCTTCTACAAAGAGACGTTGGACATCGCGCTGGGCGTGCACGGTGGCGGCTTCGCGGCCGATGGGGATCTCAGCGAAGCTCGACGTGCTCGACGCGATGCTGGAGGAGCACATCGAGATCAAGGAATTGGGTCGAGTGGGGCCCGGCGCCACCGGCGGTAGCCGCGGCAGGCTGCTCAAGCGACACATCGAGTGGCGGGGGGCTATGTCTCCTCGCTTCGTGTGGAGAGCAGATGACTCGCACGTGGACAACCTACTCGAGCTCCTGGACCTGCCAGCCGACACGACGAAGCCTCAGACGAGCCCACACGCAGGGACAGGCTGGTACGGACAGCTCGGCGGCGAAGGGAATGGCCCACCGAGTGGGGTCAGGCCGCGTGCGACACCTCCGTATCCAGGACCTGTGGATACAGGAGCGAGTGCGGACGAAGGACCTGAAGGTGATCAAGTTAGACACGGCGGTGAATCGAGCTGACATCGGGACGAAGTACCTGGGCGGCTCGAGGATCGAAGCCCCGCTGAAGCTCATGGGGCTAGCGACAAGAGGGCGCACGGCAGGCCATGTGAGCGACTCCACGGCGGCCATGCTGAAGGTAGTCTCGGCGACAGTGTATGCGCGTGGCGCAGCGTGGGCTACGGCGGCCACGGGAGACGACCAGCACAAGGGCAGCACCATACGCATCGTCATGCCGTTGTTCCTGATCATGCTGGTTGACATGATTGCAGCCACGGTAGCGGTGCGCTGCCTTGCCAAGAGGCGCTCGAGGGAGCGCCAGCTCGATACTGCGGGAGGCGAGGTGAAGGAGGGCACCGACGACGGGCTGGGCGACGACGCTCAGGGCGGACGAGAGCGGGAACCCCCCTCCCCTCCAGCCAGAGCGAGCGCGGACGCTCAAGGCGCACGAGAGCTGGAAGTTCCGCATCCAGCCTCGGCTAGCCCGCACCACAAGGGATCGGCAGCGGGAGGCGCCGCGCCGACCAAGGAAGGACCTCGGCAGCGACGACAGGTCGCGTCGAGGATTGTGGAGTTTCAGTATGAGGGGCTCCACGGCGCTCCACTCAGCGGCGGGCAGATAGCCGTCAGAGAAGAGACGAGCTGATGCGCCACAATGTGGACGAGCTGAAGGCAGCGCTGCGGGCGCGTGGCCTCAGCACGACGGGCCTGCGGAGGGCGTACCTGGCCAAGAGGCTGGCGAGGATGGCGGCGCGGCTATCCAGGGCACAAAGAAGCCCGAGGCCGACGTTCGACGAGCTGGTCGAGTCGGCGGCAACGACATCGGCTGCGAGCGCCAGCACCTGAAGTTGCACAACAGCCCCTGAGAGCCCGCTCCCAGCGCGGGGGGCGCCGCGCCTCGCCCCGCAAAGACGCGGCAAGGAGGCGTGCCAGAGCTATGAGGATAGTTTTGGGATGTGCGAGGGCGCATGACCGCGGCCCTCTTGGCTTGAAAAGGAACGCAGTTCCGTGGGGGGTGCCGAGCAGCCGCGCACAGTCGCAACAAACTTATGCAGGAGCTTCAAGGATGGAAGGCGGTTCCTTTTCAAAGTGTGGCTCTCGCCTTCGCGCCGTGCACGTTCGTCCTAAGAGTTTCCCACAGTCTCGATAATTCGTATGGTCGAAGTCCCAGAAATTGTGTTCTGTCGCGGCTCAGGATTGCCAGGGCCTAACACTCATGTTGAGCCGCGGTTTTGCAGTCCCAAGAACAGCTATCTAGCACGGTTTGGGACTGTCAGGACACAGGCGCTGAAGTCCCAGGAATTGTGTTTTGGCACGGTTGAGAATTCTCAATCGAATGTCTTAGCATGGGTGATTGTCCGCAATGAGAATTTAATGTGTAGGGTTGGTGCAGGAATTTGGAGGGAGGGTGTATTGGAACATCGTTGATGCGTCTTGGATTTACACTGGTCCTCCTCCTACTCCTCCCCCTCCCCGTGTCACCTGCAAGATCTGTCGCCCCCATGCCCATGCGCAGAGCGGTCTTCTCGGATGGCCCCGCGCTCTCCGCACTCTGGCGCTCATCGCTGCCCCTCCCTCGGCGCCACCCCAACACACTTCTACTATATGGGCGTCGCCCCCCCAGGGGCGACGCGCGCACCGAGAAATCTTGTGGTGTATGCGTCGCGGACGGCGCTTTCTGGCCGCACCAGTTGGGGAAGGATCTGCTACAAAACGGGTATGCGAAATGTTGGGGTCGGACGAGCGCCTCCAAGGAACACGTATAGTGCTAGTACGGTCCCACTTATGATTAAGAAGCCTCCCCCCGAACAGCCGGCCCAGCGTTTCTTAACCAACTTGTCGGAACTGGTTCGGCTTCTCAAGAGGATCGGTAGCCTTGGATACTAGAAATGAATAGTGTACGCTCCTGGCTCCAAAAGCTGGCCCGGCGCTTCCTCTAGAAATTTCTGAAATGCTGTCCCAGCTTTCTTAATCAATAGTTTTCTGAAACATATGTTTGACTGTATGTCTCTGTGCGTGCCCATTCCCCCCCCATCCCCGCCCCCGATCACGGACAGATCCGGTGCAGCAGAGGCGCTGACCCGCGGGTCTTGGCTCGTTCTGCCCGCGCCGTAGGGAGCGCGGTCGCGGCCGCGCGCCGGAAGTTCCCGCCCAGCCAGCCTCCTCTCCCTCCCTCGCCGCCGCTCCGTCTCTGTCGGGAACGCAGCAGCGGGGCCTTCCCATCGGTGCACCGTAGCTGCTGGTTCCCCCGTCCTCGCCGCAGGGGCGGGCGACGAGCCTTTTGTCAGAGTGCAGGGTCAAGTCAGTCCCCCCGTCCTGCCCACCTCGCTTCGCTCCCCCGCTCGCAGCCCCTGGAGAGGGAGCTACAGCACCACCGCCGATCCCCCAGCATTATGAGCCCGTCTCGCATGCTTCTTCCATCCCCTGTCTTTCTCGCTCGTCATCCTCCCGCCCCCGAGCTTCGCTCGAACCTCCATAGCCAACGCCCTCTCCTCCTCCATCTGAAGATCTCTGAAGTTGTGTTTTCACAAAGTGGACCCCGAGAGAACTAGACACCCACCCTGGGGCTGGGTTCTTATTCCGACTCGTTGTTGTTGACCGTCGGCGAAACATTATGCGCCGCTTTTATTTCGCGACGCAAGGAGGTCTATGCATCCGGAGTTCAGATCAGAGGCAGAAATTTATCCATATCATTTATCAATATCCACCGCTTGGGAAAACGATCTCCCTGAACCTCAGGACGTGGCGGATAGTTACTATGGCGAATAGTTTGGATCCATCGGGCCCAACTACTTCCATAACCGTCGCCCGCTGGGGTCCCAAGACGTCGGCTCCCCAGCGGCGACTATGGATGTGGCCGGGAATTTGTGCTTAGCGTCTCGCACAGGCGGTTCTGCACCCACCAGGCTTCGGCGCGACACGCTAAGCACGTCCCAGTCCCCAAGCGCCAATGTCCCGAGTCTTTCCAAGCCTCCCGTCACGCGAAGCGGAGCGACTCGTTATCAGTCCGCCGCCGCGACACGCTGAGCAAAAGTCCCTGACCGTACGAACCAGCCTCGCATCAGAAGTTCAGCGAGTCTTGGAGGCCCCCAAATGTTGTGGTGATCACGCCGCGTGGTGAGTCAGTGGGATTCGGGGTCACCGCGCGGTTTGGAACTCGGGCCGTTCTCCGAGGACGCCCGGCGCGACTGGGGCCTCCAGTGTCCCAAAACCGTGCAGGCACGGACCGCGCGGTGAGGTCGTTGGGGATTCCGAGATCACCACGCTGTCCGTCACCACGCGGTTTGGGGTCCCCGAAGCGCTTGCTTGCGCCCCCCCGCTGGTCGACGATCTCCATGGTAGAAGGTTTTGCCTGGGCGGGGGAGGCGACGGGCTCCCGAGGCGCCCGCTGCCCTTCCTCGTCGTCGTCGTCGTCGTCGTCGTCGTCGTCGCAGGAGCAGAGGCCTCCCGCCGCAGAGCCGGAGAGCCCGCCGCCCGCGGCACCCGCGAGCGCCAGGCGGCGCGGCTGGGCCCCGCGCAGTCGGGCGGCCCCGCTCCAGTGCAGTCACAGGGGGTTGGTTGGGGGTCGGTCCGCCTCCGCCTCCCCCCCCCCCTCCTGCTCCTGCTGCTCCTGCTGCTCCTCCTCCTCCTCCTCCTCCTCCTCCTCCTCCTCCTCCTCCTCCTCCTCCTCCTCCTCCTCCTCCTCCTCCTCCCATACTGCTCTTCTCCCGCCTGTGGTGACTTCCGAAATATTCGGCACCCCTCCGCGTACTGGTCTTTTACACAGGATTCCCTGCAACGGTTTTTCGCTAGGTTTTTGTACAGAATGCTGCTCTTGCTGAAGCGGTGGCTTTATTTTCGGGCTACCGCTCTTTCCGAATGGAGCTCCCGCTGCAGCGCTGGTCTCATTTCCGCGCTTCCGCTCGTTCCGAATCGTGCTCCCGCTGCAGCGTTAGCATCATTATGTCCAGCGCCATGCCTTCCTAATAGGCCCCAAAATCTAAAACATGCCCCCCCGAAACAACCATCGGAAGTGATCACACATTCGGTGACGATTCGTTGATTTTTTTGGCCGCAGAAGCCCCCCCACTTTGGGGCGTCGCCACGCCGTGCTATGTCAGGCTACGTGTTGATCTTCAGTACCATGCTATGCCATGCAATGCTATGCCCTGCTACGGCATCCGACTGCGAACAGAGAGTAGATCTACGCCATGGTGAGGGAGGGGCAGGACGTCAGACATGACGCAAGCGCACCTGGCTTGCCTTCCCCCTCCCCGCTTCTCGTCCACACCCTCCTCCTCGAGGCTTCGAGGCGTCGAGGCTTGGGAGGCGCTGGGGGCGGGGGTGGGGCAGGCGGTCTCTCTCTCTCTCTCTCTCTCTCTCTCCTCGTCTTCTCTTGCGAGAGGGAGGTCCGCCGTGGCAGGCCCCCTCTCGGGAGATGCCCCCCCCCCCCCCCCCAGGGGCGGATGCCGCGCCCACCGCCTCCCAGCGGCCTGCCGCGGCAGGTCGCACGGGATTGGCGGGAGGGCTCCTGGAGGATTCTTTGTGCGCCCTCCCCTCCGCCCCATCGTGCCCAGCGCCGTGCAGTCGAGAGGGTGGGGGCCTCCCTTCCTCCGGCGGCCCGCCCCTCCCTCCCTCGGCGGGGACGCTGGGGTGCTGCAGCCCAGTGGCCGCCCACGGGGCTCTCTGGCCGCGTGGGCGCTCTCCGAGGCCCCGCCCCCGCGCAACTCACAGTCTGCCTCCAGGCCACCAGCCAGCTCGCCCCCCTCTACCTCATCCTCCGTCTCCTCCTTATCTCCATCTTGCTCCTCCTCCTCCTCCTCCTCCTCCTCCTCCTCCTCCTCAATTGCTTGCCTGTTTTTTCTCTTTGGCTCCTCCCTGTCGCACCCCTAGGCCAATCGGAAGGGCGGCCTGGGCGTTTCGCCAGAGGCTTCCTTGGCAGTTGTGATCCTGAAGCTGAAGAATCGGCAACGGTTTCACGTTTGGAGGGCGGGCCGCTTCCAACATGTGGCTCTCGCCTTGGGGCCCCGCACATTCGTTTTGAACATTCGCTCGAGCTTCACGGATCGAGGGCGGTTGCTTTTCAGTATTTGGTTCTTGCTTTAGCGCCACGCTTATTCGGCTAGAACAGTTGCAAGCGTTTCACGGGTTACCATGGTTAACATACCAGGAGTCGCATTTTGGGACGATTCAGGATTGCCAGGGCGCAGTTCTTATTCTGAGTCGCGGTGTTGAATTCCCAGTCTTCTAGCACGACTCAGGATCGTCAAGACGCAACAGTCAGGCTGATTCGTGGCGTTGGAATCTCGAGAATGGTGTTTTGGCACGCTTCAGGATCTTCAAATAGTGGTCTCCCAGCGGGGCACTTCCCTCAGTGGGAATGAGTCCTTGTCGGGGCATATCGGGGGGGAGCTTGGAGGGAGGCTGCAATCCAACATCGTTGATGATTCTTGGGTTTGCACTGGCCTCCCTCCTCCTCCTGTCCTACTCCTCCTCCCTTGGGGGGTCACAGGGCTTCCTGAACGCAGTGGAGGTCACCACCAGGGCTGTGGCTAGCTCCTGAGGTTTAGGCTTCGAGATCGGGGTTCGAGCTGTCGCCGGCTCACTCCCACGAAACGCACAGGTGGGCGCGTCCTGCCAGCGATGCGCTGCACAGACACCCCCCGCCGAAACTGGAACTGGGCAAGACCTGTGGCGATACCCCCCGCACAACATGACTACCCCAAGTCACCAACTAGCGAGGCAACCCTTGGCAGGGGTGTTTGAAATGATGCAGGGTTCGGCAAATCAGAATCGCTATTCAAACTGGCTTGGATGAGGCTAAAGCCGATTTTGTGATGCTGGAGGCTTCCATCCGCGGCGGGCGGGAACGACAGTGTCCATTGAAGCAGTGACTCTGAACACGGTGTTTCCGCATGTTGGATGTAGTCGCGCGCGCCCTCAGTTTGTCATGTGGGCTTCTGTCAGTGCTACAAGAGTGAAACTTTCTTGTGCGATGCGTGGGCTGTATGGTAGGAGTAAGGGAATGCGCGGAGACAGGGGCGGGGAATGATCAGGCCTTTGCCACCCATCCACTCGCGAATGCATTCGGCGGGGTTTCAATTCGAGCTCCACTCGGCCCGGCCTCCTGCTGGGCTGACGGAGAGCTTAGCGATCAGCCTTTGCAGCTGGAGTTTTTGCACCGTCAGTCCTTTGAGCATCTCTCGTGAAAATTGAGTGCAGCGACAGGCGACTCGAAGCGCTCTGTTTCCTGAGCGATTTGATCGCCACTTTGGGGCGCAGCCGTATTTCGGCCCCGGGGTCAGCGCGAGCGTTTTGCAAATTTCACGCGCAGCGCCTCGGCGCGAATCGCTGTCGGGGCGTTGGTGGTGATCCGCGTTTGCCCAGATTGCACTTTGGCGTGGTGGCCTCACAGTTTATATTTTTGCGGTGTTCTGATAATGAAACCTCGATGCGGTGAATTACCGATACGAACCGTCCATGTAGGAGTCGAACGGTACGTCTCCGATTGCCCGTGTAGTTTGATGGCGACGACCGGCTTCAGGCATAGCCGAAGTGCGCCCAGGTGTGGGAGGGCGAACGCACAGTCTGGCGTGAGTTGAACGTTCCCCCCCCATGTATCTTTCAAAGCGGGCCCCTAGACATCTCCTGCTGGCGCGTTCCGACCAGGCTTCCGACTGGAGTTCAACCGTGGCGACGATGGCGCCCTTGGAGGTCCCAAAAGAGCGAAAAGCGTTACAATCTTTCCCTCCCGCTCCTCTCCGTCCCTGTATGGTTTCACCTTCTGCGCATGGCACCAAGTTCTTCCCACATCCCGAGCTTTCCCGGCTACGGCGTCGGAGTGGCCAGGATGGTATCGATCTGGCGGGCGGTGTGGAGGGGCAGATGCGCCCTTCCGCTTCTCTTTGTTTGGCGAACGTCGATTCCACGCCCTCGTGTGCCGTCGTTACCGTGACCCCCTTACTCGTCAGCCTGCTCGTCCTGGCGCATCGAGGGGCCAAAATACGATTGGAAACAAGTGGGGTGGCGAAGGCGGGCAGCAAACCATGCTGCTTGTCTTGCCGCGGAGGCCGTCCATTTGTGACCAGACGTCGTTTGCCCAGCAGCGGCCGCTGTTCAATGCGCGGCCTCAGAGGTCTGGACCCTTTCCCCGCGGGTAGTTTTTCGTCCCGGATCCGCGCCGAAAGGTCCCCAGTGTAACAACGGGCCTCATGGGCAGACATCGACAAACAAAATCCCAGATTGAACAAATCATGTCGTCGGAGATTCGTGTTGGGGTTTCCTCCTCATGGTTTCCGTCCCCACTTAGGGCGTGCCAAGAGGGAGTTGGCCTTGTTTTGGGCTCTGGCGGAGTGGGACCGCCTGGCAGGGGCACCAGCGGCAACATAGCCATATGTACCCCGCTTGCGGATGAGACTGAGGCGAGGGAGGGGCTCTACACCACGTCGTTTGGTCGGCCAAGGAGCTCGAGTGTGTAGACGCCCCAGCTACCGCACCTGTCGCACGCTGGAGCGACTTTACGCCGAATTCCTTCGCCAAGCCCCTTGGCTCCCTGGCCGATCCAACGACGTGGTGTATACATCGAGCCCCTCGGAGGTTCGGGGTCGTAAAAACGAAGTTCGTGTGGCTCGAAAGCAGCGCGGACTATCTTCTCGGGGAACAGATCGTGGCACAGACTTCCTGAGGCCCGCGCGGACCTCTGGAAGTTTCTGTGCTCTTGCCTTTTTTCGTTCCCCGATGTGCACAGCGAGCTCGCCTCAGGTCGGGCATGTCCCCCATACAGGCGGATTCCGGAAGAAAAATCGAGCATACTCAAAGAATGCCCCGAACATATTTAAACATAGTGAAAAATCGTCCCCTGACTTTTTTTGGGGCCATTTTTGAATCGTCCTCCTGTAGAGGGACAGGCCCGACTGAAAGCTCGCCGCAAGCGCTGATTTGTTCAAGACAGTGCGGGAGGGTCGCGCACTGGTCGTCCGCAGGTCAACGGGCACATGGCGCCCTGCGGCTCAGCGGGGCAGCTCGCGGGGCAGGGCGCGGGACGCGTCGCGGGTGGGCCGCGGGTGGCGCGGGGCGTGCCGCGGGTGGGTCGCGGAGCGGGCCGCGGAGTGGGTCGTCGGGGGGTCGCGGGGGGATCGCGGGTCGGGTCGGGTCGCGGGTCGGGTCGCGAGTAGGTCGATGGGCGGGGGCCGGGAACAACAGCAACGACGGCGAATCCGCTCTGCGGAAGCCCATGGCAGCCACCCGCCCACCTCACTCCCGTGAGAAGGTAAGTGGGAAACGCTCCATTTTCATACCTCCTAGTGCTGTTTTTTTCACAGCGTGGACCCCAGAGGTCCCGTCCCATTCCCAGGCTACCTTTTCGTAATTTGAGTCGGTCTTTGACGTTCCGGGGGGGCCAAAAGCCTCCTCCCAAAGATAAGGCTTCGGGTTGCGCACGGACAGCCCCCCCAGGCAATCCCAAGGGCCCCAGCAGGCCCCCCAGAAGTCCCGGTTGGCCTCAACACTTTTTCCCCACATCCTGAGTGGGTTTCTTGTTTTCCCAGAGCATCCTCTCCTTCTTCCTCCCGCCGCCCGCCTCCCATATCAATACCATGCCTACCATTCCAGCCTCCCATATCATACCATGCCTACCATTCCATACCATACCTACCATACCAGACCAGACAATACCATACCATACCATACCATACCATACCATACATACCACACACTACCAAACAATACCATACCATACCATACCTACCATGCCATACCACACCATACCATACCATACATACCACACAATACCGAACAATCCCATACCATACCAACCATACGATATAGCATACGTACCATACCATACCATACCACACCATACCATACCATACCTACCTTACAATACCATACCACCCCTCCAGGGAGGCCCCGCCTGAGCGAGGAGGGTATCGGAAACCCATACTATTTACATGGTTTCGTGCCCCTTCCACCCCTCCAGGGAGGCCCCGCCTGAGCGAGGAGGGTATCGGACACCAATACTATGGTACATGCTTTCGTACCCCTTCCCACCTTTCCAGGGAGGCCCCGTCTGAGCGAGGAGGGTATCGGAAACCCATACTGTTTACACGGTTTCGTGCCCCTCCCTCCCCTCCAGGGACGGCCCGCCTGAGCGAGGAGGGTATAGGAAACCCATACTATTTACATGGTTTCGTGCCCTTCCCACCCCTACAGGGAGGGCCCGCCTGAGCGAGTAGGGTATCGGAAACCAATACTGTTTACATGGCTTCGTGCTCCTCCCACCCCTCCAGGGAGGCCCCGCCTGAAACCCATATTATTTACATGGTTTCGTGCCCCTCTCATCCCTCCAGGGAGGCCCCGCCTGAGCGAGGAGGGTATCGGAAACCCATACTATTTACATGGTTTCGTGCCCTTCCCACCCCTCCAGGGAGGCCCGCCTGAGCGAGGAGGGTATCTGAAACCCATACTATTTACATGGTTTCGTGCCCTTCCCTCCCCTCGGGGGAGGCCCCGCCTGAGCGAGGAGGGTATCGGAAACCCATACTATGGTACATGGTTTCGTGCCCCTTCCCACCCCTCCAGGGAGGCCCCGTCTGAGCGAGGAGGGCATCGGAAACCCATACTGTTTACATGGTTTCGTGCCCCTCCCACCCCTCCAGGGAGGCCCCGCCTGAGCGAGGAGGGTATCGGACACCAATACTATTTACATGGCTTCGTGCCCCCTCCCACCCCTCCAGGGAGGCCCCGCCTGAGCGAGGAGGGTATCGGAAACCCATACTATTTACATGGTTTCGTGCCCCTCCCACCCCTGACAGGGAGGGCCCGCCTGAGCGAGGAGGGTATCGGAAACCCATACTATTTACATGGTTTCGTGCCCTTCCCACCTCTCCAGGGAGGCCCCGCCTGAGCGAGGAGGGTATCGGAAACCCATACTATGTACAAGGCTTCGTTTCCTGAGCACCTGTCCTCCCTCCTCCTTTCTTTCGTCTGCCCTTTCGTGCGTACTTACTCGTTCGATGAGCTCCTCCTTCGTGTTGATGTTGTCGTACCCCATGGGTCCCACGAAACCGTTAATATCTTTATGTGGGGAACTCCGTTAGATACACAACCACGAAACCGAGCAATGCACCGCCTTCCGGCGCAATGTCTGTCCAATCACATTGTCTTGATACAGAATGTTGGAGATGCCCTGGTTCCCACTTAGCCCAAGGGTCAAGGGATAATGAACCAGAAATCCATGTATATCGTCTGATTCGATAGGCTTGCGCCACATCCGCCGACCCCTTGATCGTCTTGGGGATGTCGTGTTGCTGTCCTGGGGCGTACCTGTGTTGTCTTGTTTCTTTGGGTGGGCGGGCTCGATGCTCTTCGGGGCCATCCCCGAGCGAGTCCGGGGGCATGTGGGGCCGTTCACGGGACGAATATTACACGTCTGGAGGCCCCGAATGTGGTTGCCGGATGCGGGTTGCATCACATGAGTCCAGACACCTGGCAAGGCAGTGATCCGTGGCGGTGGTGATGGTGATCCGTGGTGGAGGTGATGGTGATAGCGGTGGTCATGGTGCGGGTGATGGCGATGATGATGCTGGTGGTGATGGTGTTGATGATGGGACGCGGAGATGGTGACATGGTACCAAACAGGAGAAAGCGGAGGAGGAGGAGGAAAAGGGGGAGGATGGGGGAGAGGCGGAGGAGGGTCCTCGGAGGAGGAGGAGGAGAATCAGCAGCGACGATTTGGGGAAATCACCTGTCAACACCCGCGCCCATACAGTCGGGGCCCTGAAGAAGGAACCCTGTTCGTTGGGGAGGGGTTCCGCGTTCCTTAAGTGTTTCGCAGCTTGCCTCAGGTTTTCCTTATGTTTTCGATCGGAAATCGAATTTTGACTCATGGAAAAAAGGGGCCTCGTTCCTTATGTGGGGTTCCTTAGGTCAGCGTCCCGACTGTAGACGGCATGCGGCGGTCCAAAACTTGGACGAGTCGTTGTCGAATGGGACGCGGCGCATCCCGCCACCTTGCGCGGTATACAGGTAGGTGGCCACACGGATGGTGAAGAGGATCTCGTGCGAGGCCTGACGGGGTCGTCTTGCAGGTAGTTTTGGGGCCTCTTGGGGACATCCTCGTGGCTTCTTGGAGGCCTCGAAGGTTTTCTGGGAGGTCTCGCAGGCCCTTTTGGGGTGTTCTTGGAGCAGGCTGGGAGCGTCTTGGAGCCGAAGGTTCGAGAAGGTGTCCTGTGGACTCCGTGTTGGAGCCGTATGGGGGCCCTCTTGGGCTGTCTTGGGGGCTTCGTGGGCTGTTGCTGGACCCTCAGCGACCCTGCTTTGGGGCCCCTTTGGCCGTCTGGGAGCGATGTTGAAGGTTTTTCTGCCTGTTGTGGACGTTGTGATTTTCTTGCGACCCTTTCGGGGCGCATCTGAGGGGCCTTTTTTTGGAGCGTCTTGTCAGCTTCGGAGACCGCCTGGAGGCCATCGCGGGCGTCTGGGGGCGCTATGGCGGCGAATCGTGGTCTAGGGGGCCGTCCAGGGAGCGTTTCGGTACCTTTTTGCAGAGTTTTGCTACCTTTTTGACGAGTTCTGGAGCCCTGTGACGCGTTCGGTCCGGGGTCCGGCCGGGCCCGGGGGGGGCGGGGGGTCGAATTGCCGGTTTGGAGGGAGAGAATTTCACGCGCCTAGAGACCCACAAGGGGTCGGCAGATTTCAACGGTCCCGCTGGGATTGGGGGAGGGAGAAGGGCGGAAGGGGGCGGGAGGAAAGAAAGGGTACTGGAGGGCTTCGACAATACATACATATATATACATATATATATATATATATATATATATATGAATATATACACATATACATATACATATACATATACATATACACATATATATATACACAATGTAAAAGATGCGCCACTACTGTATTGAGTGTTCGGCGTCAGATGTCATGGATTCAGGTACCAGGAGTTGTTCTGGCCACGACTGGCATTGATTGCTTCATTTGTCAGTGAATCCGCGGGAGCGTTGAACTCCCGGAGAATGTGCCGGACGGCGCAGCGAGCCCCTCCCTCCTCAAGGGTGCGAAGAAGGCGCCATACTTGCGCGCAAAGAGTCAGAGCCCCGAATCATCAGGGGTAACTCGGGTCAGGGATAACTCGGGTTCGCTTTTCGGGAATCCAAACCCGAGTTACCCCGGACCCGAGTTATCCCGGATGAATCGGGCGTCCAAGAGCCCCGAATCATCAGGGGTAACTCGGGTCAGGGATAACTCGGGTTCGTTTTTCGGGAACCCAAACCCGAGTTACCCCGGACCCGAGTTACCCCGGATAACTCGGGCGTCCAAAAGAGGCCGGAGCTCGGCCGACCGGCACGCCCATTCCATGGCCCTCTGCTTCGCGACGATCATGGAGCCGACTTGGAACTCGACCCGTTGCGCCCTTCGGCAGGTAGAGTCTTGAAGGCAAACGAGCAGCCCTCAGTATTCCGCCACGTTATTACTGCATGGGTCGAGAGTGTGAGCAATACTACCGACTACCACGTCCCCGACCATTTTGATTGCTCGCGGTCTCCCCAATTGTGCGCCCCTGTCCACGGGATGCCCCGTCTGATCTATAAAGCTTGTCGCCCCCGGACGGAGACGGCGGTCGCACGCGCGCCGCTCTGCGATCTTGTCGAGTCTAAGTAGCTTGCGCACAGGTCACCCAAGGATGTTCCACCGGGGTCAACAACACATGGCGCATCATGTCCTGCTTTTCATGGAAACTACATCCACGTTGGAACACCCATCGAATTCGGTTGACCGCGAACAACAAAGATGCGACAGCCAAAACCCCGTGTCCGATCGCACAAGGTCGCTCACGATCAACTTATCGTAACCACCCTTGGCAAGATAATGTTTTATGGAAGTTCCTGCGCACCCGTGCACCCACACAATTCCAACATCTCCACCGGGCACGACACTGCTCCCATGGACATTTCCGCACTTGCTGGACTTATTGAAAATATCCGGATGTTCATTGTCCACAAGAAAACAATCGACGTCGATGTGCAAAACCGTGGCCGCTGAGTGCAGTAAGCTCGGTATGAATGCTTTGGATTGGCATCGCTCTCCCCCCTCATTGATGGCCCACCTTGGCGCGACATGGTTCGTATGAACTGTCAGGTCCGTTAGCTCGTGTCCCGCTGGCGACCAGACACCCAGAGTCGCCACGACGACCGTCACGCGAGCGGGGCAGGCGTGGCATCTGCTCCGTCCATTGCTCCACGCCCGCGCCCGTGAGGGAGCCTGGGTACCGAGCGCCCTCCTGAGCAGTCCAGGCGGTCTCAGCACCCCATCTGTGGGGCGCGGAGCGCCCCAGGGGCACCGCTGGAGGCGGCGCCGTGGTGCTGAGGCCGTGCCGGACTACTCGGGCGGGCCTGCTGTGTCCAGCCGGGGCTACCTGGAGGGCTGCCTGCGCGCAGCCTTCCCAGTCGTGCCTCCTGCCTCGGCCCCAGGGCGCGCGCAGTGCGCAGGCCCTCCAGCGCGCCGCAGACGGCGGCCCGCGGGCCCGCCGCGCCGGCGAGCGCCAGGATCGCCGTGGCGCCGAGGAGCTCGCCGCTGCCTCGCGCCCGTCCCAGACCCCCTCGCGCTGCGACAAAAATCACGACGCAAGGCTTTTTGCTACTTTCGGCCTCTGGGTGCCCTTGCCGGCCCTCGGCACCGTCAAGAAACGACTCCGGATGAAAAACCGGTCCAGGGGAATGGGTCGGGACCTCCAGGGGTCGACGCAGTGAAAAAATCACGACGTGGGGGGTTTGGGGTGCCAGGGCGCCTCTGGGCCTGTGGAGGTTGGAGGCTCGAGGGGCAGGTGTTCGGGTGGGCCGTCTCCGTTTTGCAGTCCCGTGGCTCGTTTCGGCGCCGTTTCTGTCCCCCAGTTCCGTCGCCGCTTTTTGTGTTGTCATCTTCTTCGGTTCTGGTTCAGTGTCTGGAGCCGTTTTGATCTGCGTCTTCGTGGAGCCGCTTTTTTTGTCGTTCTCACGTGCAGCTGTCATTTCTCAAATGGCAAGGAAACGGCCCTACCGTTTCCAGGGTCCGCTCAAGTCGTGCGGTCTCGTGGATGTCTGGAGGTCTTCCAGCCCCGAGGTGCTCTGCAGCAGCTGCGCCTCGCCGATCGGGCGTCCGGGGGACGCCCGGCGCGCCCCGAGCGGCCGCCAGAGGCCCGGGGCGTGGCCCAGAGGACATGCCTCCTCGCACTGCGAGCACAGCCACGACGGAAGCCTTGTCGCATTTGCCAGCCTCCCGGGGGCCCTTGTCAGGCCCTCGGGCCGCGAGGGAGCGACTCGAGGACGGAAGGCTGGTCTTCAGTACGGGGTCGAGACTTCGGGGAATGCACGCCGTTCAATCCTGCGAAGGAGGGTCGCCATTCAGAGGGTCGCCAGCTTCTCCTCAGGATCGAGAGTTGAGGATCGATGGTCCACCAGGTTTTGGGCGACTTGGTGTCTTTTTGGAAGGGTGAGGGGATGCTGGATGATGTTGTGGTCCTTCTCCCCGAGGAGGTGGCGACTGCAGGACTCCGGCTCCACCAGGACAGACAGAGCAGCCATGGCGTCTTCAGACCCCCGCGCGTGGGATGCAAGCACGTCGGTGCGCGACCGCTTGCCGACGAAGCTCTGCTCAGCCTCCGTGGCACTGGGGGAGGGCCGCGCGCCTCGGCAGTCGAGCGTCCGGGTCCCACGCGAGGCGTTGTGCGGGCCCACGGGGGCGGGGCAGCGACAGGCGGCGCAGCCGCAGAAGCTCCCGCGTCGGGGGCGGCCGCCAGCTGCGACGGGTGGCCAGCCAGGGACCCTCAGATCCCGGAGCCCCATTCTTTTCACAACGGGCGTTTTCGCCCAGCTTCGGGCCTTGGAAGCTTACAGATTGACCCGGCTCGATCGGTAATGCCGAAAGATCAGGTCTAGGGCTATGGTCGTGCGTTCTCGGGATGCTGATTTTTTTTTGCAACGACGTACCTCAGGGGACGAGAAGACGTCCAGGAGGCGTACCGCCACGCGCACACCTCGGCTCCGGCGTGCTGCTCGCGCCGTGTGGCAGAAGGGCCAGGGGGCTGCGCGATCGGGGGTTCAGCGCCAGTACGCGGCTCCACCCCGCACTGGCCATGTGGCTATCCCGCCCCCTCCTACAGTCAACACGGATAGTAAGGATTAGCGTTAAGTCGGGCATGTCTTTCTACAGGAGGAATATTCAAACATAGTAAAAAATAGCTCTGGAATCTGGAACTGTTTCTTGACTATTGTTTATTAGTTTGGGGGTATTTTTTTGCTTATGTATTATTTTTCGTCCAAAATCGGCCTGTAGGGGGACAGGCCCGGCTTAAGATGAGCGGCTTTCCCAGGCTACCTTTGTGTCTTCCCCTCTCGGCTTATCCTCGGCCACGTGCGGTGCGCGCGCCCCGCTCGAGAAGTGTCGGCATGGCCTTCCGGGGCCCTTGCATCCTTGTCGTGCACTCTTATTCTGCACGTTTATTGTACTGCGCTGGCCATTTGGGCTCACGCGTTGTGAGTGGAGAGGCGCGGAGGGAGAGGGCATAGGCTGGTGTGCACGGCGAGTGGCGGCTCTGGTGGAGCCATGGCGGCTGCCGCTGTGTTCGTTGCGGGTGCTGGCGCGGCGTATCTATACAAGTGGGGGTTCGACCTCTACAGATTCAACAGGGAGGCGTGGATGACGGACCTGCAGACAGAGCAGATGAACACCTATCAGGGCGACAACCTCTTCATACACATGTCCAGCATGGATCGCGAAGAGGTGCGGGATCTGATGGAGGCCGGTGTCAGCAGGCTGAACAATGCCATTTTGCTGACCACGGTCATTTTGTCGCTGGCGGGGGAGATGCTCTTCCAGGCGCAGATGCCGAGCACTGGGTACAAGGTTGTGCTGAACGCCTACATGCTCTGCCTGTGCAGCGCCTGCTGCCACCTGGTGCTCGCGATCTTCTTCGGGCTCGTTGCCGCCGTCAAGGCGAGCGAGACGACCGCGACCCTGCTGGGGGAGAGGATACGCCCCAGGTGGGATGACCACTTCAAGGTGCTGCAGCGTAGAGTACGCACAGAGAACACTGCGGCATTCGAGCAGCAGCCCCTGGACGCCATCTTCAGGCTGCCCCTGCTCTCGCGCATCGCCCCCGGAGCGCCGCTCGAGACCGAGCCGGCCGACGCGGCGTCGCCCGTCAGGAGGTATTACAACACCAGCTTCGCGCTGGAGAGCACGGTCCGCCTAGGGCTCTCCAAGTCGCTGGACGTGGCGTCGCCGAGTGAGAGGAGTACGCCCTGCAGCGCCACCAGCGTGGCCCAGTCGGAGTGGCAGCGGTCCGAAAACTCGTGGAAACCCCTGACGAACTGCATGTTCAAGTGCGCGGCGTTCGGCACCACGAGCCTGCTGGAGGCGTGCCACTACCTGTGCCTGGGGATGCAGTACAGCGAGACCTACTCAGACCCGGCGGCGTGGGGTTTCTGCGTGGTCCATGTGAATTTTACGTTTCTCATTTGGTTGATGTTCTGGTTCCTCATAGGGAAGTTGAAAACTTGGAAGACGCACGACACGTTCAAGTGTAGGCTCCTCCGGTGGGTGTTTGGCTGGACGTTCACTGGTAGCGACGCTGCCTTAGCACTCTTTCTGACGGCTGGACCATTCTTTGTGCTCATGGCAGTGTGGACATCTACAGAAGTGGTTGACAAAATATGCGACCCGCTATGCTATCTAAGTCATTTCTGTGCAAATGTGATCGAAGGCGCCTGTGGTGACCACCGCCGCCCTTGATGTTGTTTTCTTCTCTGTTGCTCTGGAAGCGTCTATGTGGCCAAACTTTGGGCCAGAGTCTGACCAAGCTGTTGGATATGTGTTTCGGGAAATTCGTGGAGGGGGGGGGAGGGGAAGAGAGGAGCACGAGGAGGAGGAGGAGCAGGAGGAGGAGGAAGAGGAGGAGCAGGAGGAGGAGGAGGAGCAGGAGCAGGAGGAGGAGAGAAGGAGGAGCAGGAGGAGCAGGAGCATAAGCAGGAGCAGGATCAGCAGCAGGAGCAGGAGCAGGAGCAGGAGGAGGAGGAGGAGCAGGAGCAGGAGCAGGAGGAGCAGAAGGAGGGGGACCAGTGTAAACCCTCCCTCCGAGCCCCTTCTTCATATGCCAACATTATGTTGCATAAGGGTTCATTTTTACTGATGAGAGTGGCCCGTTGGAAGACAACCGTTTGAAAATCCAGAGCTGTGCCAGAACACCATTCCTGGGACTTCAGCGCCGCGAATCACCGCTACTCTTGCGTCTTGACGATCCTGAACCGCTCCAGAACATTCCTGTGACTTAGACATCGTGCTACAACGTCATTTCTGGGACGTTGACCATGAGAAACTTTGAAAGTGCTGCAGAGTCTTCAGACGAATGCCCGCAGCGCTAATGCGGGAGACACATTTTGAAAAGGCACTGCCCTCTATCCATGAAGCACTCGCAAACGTTTAAGACGAATGTGCGCGGTGCGAAGGCGAGAGACACATTTTGCCAACCGCCCGCCGGCCCATCCGTGAAATTGTTGCACATATTCAAGACGAGTTTGCGCGGCGCCAAAGCGAGAGTCAGGTGTTGAAAGCGACCCGACCTCCATCCGTGAAGTTGCTGCAACTTCGAAGCCCCATGATCTTAGATTAGATATCGATGCTGAGGAATTCTCAGGCGAAACGCCTGGCCCGCCCGTTCGACCAGCCTCGGGGTGTGACGTGGAGGAGGAGGAGGAGGAGGAGGAGGAGGAGGAGGAGAGGAAGAGGAGGGGCAGGAGCAGGAGAAGGAGGAGGAGGAGGAGGAGGAGGAGGAGGAGGAGGGGGGGGGAGGAGGAGAAGCTTTAGCCATCTTGGAAATCATGCTTTTGTTCAATCTTGACTGGGAAAGGCGTTGGAAGACTGAGTTCATATTGCCGTTCGTGTAGCTGGTGGGTTGAGCCCGAGGCCATTGGGAACCGTTTGTGAGGGCTTAACGCCTAAACCCGTAAACAGATTGGCACGCCATGTGCTCCTATGGCAAGCGCAGGGGCGGTGGAGCTAGCAGCCTTCGGCCCATCGCACCTCCTTGCCTGAACCGTGGACCAGGGGCCCCTTGGAGGCATCTTGGGGCCTTTGGGGGCCTCTTTTGGGTGACTTTGTGTCCTGCTCGCGGTCTCGGGGGCCATCCAGGGGGGGAGGGCTCCTGGGGCCCCTTCTCTTAAGGGGCCCTAGGAACCGTCGTAGGGCGATCTTGGAAGCTTCTCGGGCCCATCGCGGACGCCCGTAGGACCAAAGGAACGAGAGTGCTCACATCGCTTAAACACAGCATGGCGTTGGGCGGGTTTGGGCCTCCTTGGAGCAACCCTCGAAGCTTCCAAGGCAGCCCAAAAGGGCCCTGAAATGGGCGCCTGCGGCCATAATGCAGCGATCTTTAGGTTGGGACCCAGAGAGCTTGCTTCCAGGGCCTTGGCAAGTCACCGCGCCACACTCCAGGAGCGCCCAGGGAACGCCCAGTACCCCCCCTAAGTTGGGGCCTGGTGACCATGCGAGCACCTTTCGTCCTCAATGCTGCCTAGGTCCAGGGCCATGTGTGGACAGACCTCCGCTGCGTGCCAGAGGCTCGGTGGCGGATATTTCTGTTCATGTTCTGCGAGGACTTCACGGAGGGGGACGAGGACGCCAGCGGCAGCCCCTCGTCGGGTGCGGCATCACCGCGCAGGGCGTCGCCGGTGGGCGGGAGGTTGAGGTGGATGCCGAAATTCATGATGGTCGTAGCGATGGCGTTGATCTGTTTCTTGTGGCTGGTGGGGTTCTGCTGGACGGTCCACTACATCATCGTGACCAAAAACGGCATCGAGCTGCACAACGACGACAGCATCATGAAATCGATGCTGCCCTGGAGCGGAGAGGACGGGGACGGAGTCCCTGAGGTCAAGAACGTGAGAAGGGAGATAATGAAGCCGCCCGACGACCTCAAAGTGTTCTTCCGGCCTCATTCGGTCGCGTGCCCAGGAGATTACGTTTTCTTGGCGGACCACGCGCAGGTATACCGCTTCAAAGAGGCGTCCAGCGAGAGAGTGGAAGTCTGGAAGCCAGAGCCCGCCACCGGCTCGGCAAAGTCGTATTGCGACGTGAACGCAGTCACGGAGGATTTCGCAATCGAGGATATCGCCGCGGATTGCGATGGGCTCGTGTGTTGGCCGGTGGCGCTCGTCAATGAGCAGTCCAGTTATGCTGCGCCCCACCCAGTGATGTTAGACTGCAATACTGGGCGCCGCGAGGCGCTATTGCAGGCCGAATCCCCCGCGGTCCGCGTTGCTGGCGGTCGCCAAAAAGGCCCGCTCGTGGTCGCCCACAGGGCGAGCTTGACGGAGTACAGGTACTCATCAAGGCGAGGCGCATGGTCGCCAAGTTGGGATATCACCACCGACACCGCCGACATTGTCGCCCTTGACATTAGCGGCGACCGGCTGTTGACCTTGCACAACAACAAGACAGTGGTCGCCCGCAACCTCATTACGGGCAGCCTGTGCGGGAGATGGATGCTGCCCGCAACCTTAGAAGGACAACCTGTGAGAGTGATCGGGGGCGGCTGCGCCTACGACGACCACAGCAGAAGCATCCGGTTCTTCGAGCAGAACAATCACAATGCCCAGCTGATGAGCGCCCTGCTGCCAGACCTGGACGGCCAGCTGTGCTGAGGGTGAGGGCACAGAAGTCGTTCGTGTCGCCCCTTCTTCCCGTACCTCCGACGTCGTGCTTTTTCATGATGTGGACCCCTGGAGGTCTAGACCTCTTCCTTGGGACTGGTTTTCATTCCAGAGTCGTTTTGTTGACAGACCCGTGGCTCCGTAAGGGACGCCATGGGCGAAGCATCGCAAACCAACAAAAACGTAAGTCACTGGATATTCTTATCTAAGTCTTCGGATTAACTCTGTGGGCTGTTTACGGTGCTCCAGGATTGTCAAAAACTACTTGAGGTAAAAAGCCTGCTCCGGGGAAGGGGTCCAGATCCGGGGGGGCCATGTCACGAACAGACAGAATGTGACGTCGGATGAGGGAGCTTGCCTGCCTCTTGGCTTGCGGTTAGTACGCAGACCTTTGCATTGACATTTGCATACGCGTAGCGATGTCCTTATTGTCTGATAGTGCTACCCCTTCAAAAGACGGGGCGCTCTTGTACTAGCCCCACCTTATGTTGTTTGCCCTTCGATGTGAAGTTGCTTGGCTCCTCCGCGGCGTCGGCCGGCTCTTATCTCTACAGATTTGCCTACCTTGCCAGAATCATCTTGGCGAGGCATAGCGTTCCGGTCGCGGGCCCAAGGCACCAGCGCTCGCTGCAGTTGAGAGAGGGACAACCAATAGTGCAGTATGCAGCAGTGTCTTCGAGCCAAGCCCCATCGACTGCGAAAGAACGATGCAGATGGCAGAGTAGTGGACTATCGGGGACGGCTGTCCCAGGGCTGGAATGGTTGTACTTTAGATATTGTTTTTCTCCAACTGAGAGACAACGCTTCCCAAGATGGTGTCGCGAGGCCCGAGGGTCCCGCGTCGCGCAAGTGTTGTGACGTCAGATGCTCAGGGACACGAGAGGGGCAAAGGGTGGCGTAGGAGCCGAGGGAAACGGACGGCCGGTGATTCAGACCGACACCGAGGTTTCCGCGCACAGCCTTGGCCATGGTCGCTCACGTCGCGGCTCGGCGAGCTCGAGTCTTACGTCTCCCCGACACGGTGGCAGAAGCTACGACTCACGTGGTGAATGCAGGAACTGGCATTGCCGAGACGCCGAGCTGGACCCCAGACCACCTTCGCACCAGTCTTGGTCATGGTCGCCGTTTTCTTGCCCTCAGGGGGGAGGAGGAGGGGTGGGAGGGTGGACTGCACGTAGCAGCGACCATTCGCCGGAATGACCTTTGATGCGGGCCTAACCAGGCCCCCCGATCGCCGAGCGCAATGCAGCAGTAGCGTCTTGCGCGCGCATGTTTGGCCCCCAAAGGGCCGCGCACCAAAGGCCACTCTTACCCAGGGTCGCTCTCGCGTGCAGCTGAAAGGGGGGAGGGCCGAGGAGCTGCACTAGAGCCGCCCAGCCTCGACGGGTGGCCGTGCACGGGTGGCGGATCCGCCTGACAGTCGTTAAGTCGGGCGTGCCCCTCTACAGGATGAAGAACCCTAAATAGTCAAACCATAGTGTGGGCACGAGTTTTTGTTGTTTCTATAGTATTGTTTTTGCGCACTGTTTCGGCCAATGTTGGAGTGTTCTTCCAACGTCCGCCTGTCGGAGGACATGCCCGACCTGAGGCAGTCGCTCGGGGCCGATCCCCGAGAGCTGGTGCACCAGGCCCTGCGACCAGCAGGAAGGGCGCCGATGCCGCGCCGCTTGTCTTGGTGGGGGGCCACATGCGAACCCTACCCCTGGCCCCCGCGGTTTCTGGGGGGGAGGGTGGGGTTCCCTTCGTTCGGGAGCTCCCGAGCGAAGTGGACCCCCCTCCACCCCTCAGAAATCGTGGGGGGCAGGGGGTCGGGTTCGCATGTGGCCCCCTGCTTGGAGAGCCCCCGCTGCCGCGGCTGGCTTCTCTTCGAGATGCTGGTCGGAGCGCGCCCCCTCGGGGCAGGGGCCCCAGGAGCGGCGATCTCTCGGTGCTCTGCTTGGCCCCTGGGGAGCGAGGGGGAGAGCCTCCAGGGAGCCCGATCCGATCTCGAGGTCTCGACTCAAGTCGGGTCTGGGGAGGATTTTTTTAATACATATTTATCCATCTGTGACTATGTGGGTGTATTTTGGGATTTGTTCAGTGGGAATGTTCGCACAAGATCCGCCGGTAAGGGGGGCATGCCCGACCCAGGTCTCGAGATCTGGCTCTGACGCGTCTGGCTTTTCGGTGCACGCCAGAGGCTCGGAGGGGGCGCTCGGAGCTCCGGGCCTGCCGCGATGGTTTTCTGATGTCTCCCTCTTCTGGGATCCCCCGGGAGCAGCAAGAAATTGGCACGGGTCGGGCAGCTCGACTTCGCCCCTCTGCAGCACGCTGGACTTTAAGTCCGGCCTGCGAGCGATGCTGGTCTCCTTTCGGACGTGGCTTTCCTCTGCGTGCTAGTTGCGCGAGTGGTTCGTCCACGGCAGCATTCGGGCTCGCGGACCTTCCAGGGAGCTCGATCCCACCCAGTCCCATGCTTCTCCCTCTCCTCTCCTCTTCCTCCCCACATCCTCCGCGCTCTGCCATTCCCCACCTCCCTCCCCCTTGCGTCCACGCGCTCTCACGACTTCTATGTCCCTGCGGAAGTGGCCAGCTGCTTACCTCTCGTCCACAGTCGGCCCAGTGGTTCGCTTCTCGACGGTGCCATCCGTGCCTGGCTTCGCCTGCTGACGCATTGGCTGCCTCTGATGGGCTTGTTTTCCACCACCACCACCGCCATAAGTTGGAGGGGGAAGGAGGTGGAGCATGAGGAGGAGGAGGAGGAGGAGGAGGAGGAGGACGAGGACGAGGACGAGGACGAGGAGGAGGAGGAGGACCCCCTCCGCCTCCAACTTATGGTGGTGGTGGTGGTGGAAAACAGGCCCACCAGCCTCTCCTGCTTGAAGGTCTCCGCGCGGAGCCTCGGAGGTGGCGCCCGCTGACTGCGCGTGCCGCGGCGCCCCGAAGACCGGCGCGCCCCCTCTCCGAGGAGGCCGCTGAGCGGCTGCAGCGTCCGCTCCATCGCGGAGCCGCAGCCCGATGTTTCGCCGGACGAGGCACAGTGCCAGGGGAGGGGTCGCGTCCATCAGGGGCAACGACAGAGGGGGATAGGCATAAGGGGGGGAGGTGCATCGACCCCAGATCGCCCATTGCTCGCCGATAGGGGCCAGATGGCCCCAACCCGGCACGGGAAGGTGCAGATCCACGATCGGGGGCCTATCGCCGATCTGTTGGCGATGTATCGCCGATGCCAGGTCGATGCATCCCCTCATATGCAAGTCCCCCCTATCGGCGCCCCTCAGTCCAGGGGATTGTCGGAGGATGATATGCAGCTGCGACGGCGACTAAGCGAAACCATCCTTCTTCGCCTCGGCCTAGTGCTTCTTCGGGCACCATCCGGGGAGCTGCACCCGTCTTCTGAGAGCCCCCTCGTGCAAGTGCGCGGGGTCGCGCGGAGATAGAGCCGTCCCAATTTTTGTTGAGGCATTGCGTTCGACAGTTGACACAGCTTTTCTGGGGCGCATGGCGTACTCTTGGTTATCCGCGCGCGGACGATAAATAAAGTATACCCTCTTTTTGTTCCCCCTTCTATGTTTATTATCCCCGTCCAACAGGATTTGATTGTGGAGATAGGCGCGGAGGCCGAACTGTCTAATCCACGGGGCAAGTTGCGAATCGAAGTTGCTATCATCTCATGTTGACTAGCAGCAGCATCAAAAACGCTGAGCATGGCCATGGTGGTCCCACCACACCAGCGTCCGCAATCACGAGCGTGTGGGAGGGCTGTGGGACTCTCACCACTTCAGTTTGCCCAGGTTACGAACGCGCGACATGGCCATGGCATTCTCATGTTTGTCAGCCGTTCCCGAGTCAGGAACGTGTGGCAGGGCCATGGGGACCGATTGCATCTTGATTGTACATGCGTTTTTCGAGCAGGCAAAGCAATGGAATTAATTATTGGTTTAGCGCACCCCTCACACGGTTCGTGGCCCTTTCTCCTCCTCTTTCTCCTCCTCCTCCTCCTCCTCCTCCTCCTCCTCCTCCTCCTCTTCCTCCCTTTGCCCCCGCAGCTGCCCAGGCCCGAGCTTCCCCGAGTTTCCGAGACTCTAAGCTTTCGAGCCTCTTCGTAGCGCCGAGCCTCTTCGCCCCAGGGGCAGCGATAGGGGGGATAGGCATGCCGAACCTGCCCAGGAACGTGCGGATTCACGATCGGGCGCGCATCGCCGATGCATCGGCGATGTATTGCCGATTCCAGGTCGATGTTCCCCCTCGTGCCTATCTCCCCCACACCGTTGCCCCTGAGTGCGTCGCGGGACCCAGCCATGTCCCAGGCCGCCGAGCGCGCCGCGGCAGCGAGCCTCCCCGTCGAGGCCCTCAAGCAGGCGGTGGCCCAGAGCCCGAACTCGAACGATATCCTGGGGCGCATGACCGCGCAGAACGTTGCAATCTTCGACGAGCTCTCGTTCATCGCCAGCAAGATAGCGATCGCCGGGATGCGCCAGTGCCAATCGATCGCGCATGGCACGGATGCAGCGAGGATGACGGTCTGCTTGTTCAAGGCCGAGAGCGCTTCGTGGTCAAGCAGCGCCCAGCTAGCCGTCCTCGAGATGATATACGGTGGCGGGTCTCCCAAGAGCATCGAGTTCGGCCGCGTCTTCAACGAGAAGGACACGAGGCGCATCGAGCTGGCCGTGGAGTTGTTCTACAAGACCTATTGCGAGAATGACGAGCACGTATGCGACATCCTCGAGGACCACGGAGAGCCGCCCGATGACCTTTTTCTGGCTCATGCCGAGCTTCAAGGCCAAGATGCACGAGCTTACCAAGAAGAAGAAGGACATCGAGCTCGGCGCCGTGAGCGCCAAGAGCCTTGCCCGCGGCCCCCACGCCGAGCGCGTCGGCAAGGCCCTCCCCGACGTCCCCGCCGAGCTCCTCCACCTCCGCGACCGAGTGCTGCCGATTAACGAGAAGCTCGAGCCCGTCGAGCAGTGGGGCGAGGGGCCCTCCGACAACGCCGAGGAGCTCTTCGAGTTGTATCCGAGCAAGGCCAAGCAATGCGCTACGTGGCGCCGCGACGACGGCGCGGTCTCGAGCAGCCACGGGGCCGCCAAGTCCACGGCGCAAGCGGTCTTCAAGCGGTGCTGGGCCGTCAAGAGGGCAGCCGACTAGAGTTACGAGCTCCAGAAGTGGAGCTACCAGGCCCAGCGCGCCTAGCTGGACTACTCGAAAAACGTCCAGCAGCAGGAGTTCGAGATAATGTTTCTCGACAGGCGCATCAAGCTGAATTTCGTGACGTTTGCCAAGATCCACGCCGATTGGGACCAGGTCGCCATGGACATGCGCTTGGACGAGAGGGGCCGGGCCGACGCGAAGGCCGAGCCAGAGGCCGCCGCGTTCGTGCTCGTGGGCGCCTGAGAGCCGGGCGCGCGAGCGCCCCGAGCCAAGCGTTCCCATGTTTTTTTCGCTACGAGGGCGCCTTCTCGAGGCGCGCGCCCGAGCCCCGTCTGCTTTTCAAGCTCCAAGGGGGCGTTCGGGCACGCGCGAGTGGCGTTCCAAGCTGCGGGGCGCGACCCCCCCCCTCTCGCCGAGTGATCTTGGACCAAGCATCAAGCAGTCAAGCACGCACGATCCTCCGTCCTCGGACCGAGGGTCCGAGATGTTGAGTCCGAGCATCTTTGGATCGTAGACCCGAGAGTTGCCAAGCTTGGACTCGGAGGCCCCTGGTTCGCGATCCGAGGATCGAGCGTCGAGCCTCGGCGATCCTCGATCGCCGCCGTCGCCGTCGCCAGGCCCAGGCCGTTATCAAGGAGGCTCGATCTTCTGGTCGAGGATCCGAGATCTTGGTTCCGAGCCTAGTCGAGCGCCTTGGACCCTACACCCGAGGATCGCCAAGCTCGGACTCGAAGATCTCGGGCTCGCGATCCGAGGATCGAGCATCGAGCCTCGGCGATGGTAGATCGCCCTCGTCGCCGTCCTCGGGCCCGCGCTGCCATCGAGCAGGCTCGACCCTTCATCCTCGGATCGAGGGTCCGAGACCTTGGTCTTGAGCATCTGCGAGCACCTCGGGTCCTAGATCCGAGGATCGCCAATCTTGGACTCCAGGACCCTGGGTCCTCGATCCGAGGATCGAGGGTTGAGCCTCGACACCTGGCGGCCGCGCGCGCACATGCGCGCGCGCACGCGCGAACGCGCCAACGCACGCGCGCGCGCACGCGCGCAGACACACACACACACACACACACATCCGTAGCCATTTTGGCTCAAGGCTATGAACCGCCCGACGACCGCGAGTCCGTTCTCGGGCGTCTCTGAGCGCGAGGGGGTTCGCGCTTTGAGGCCAGTTCCTTTGAACAAGATTCTCCCTCCAGTGGCCAGCCTGGCCGTCATCTTGCTTCTCGCGGGCGCAGCTTCTGAGTCTGTGGTTGAGGAGCAATGGCGCCGCCCGCCGCTGGTGCAAAGGGAGGAGGCAGTCGTGCAGCCCGTCGTGACAAATGGCTCTGCAAGTCCTGCCTCGGACGCGATCACAAGCCCTACGTCAACTTCGCTGACAAGCTGTGCTGCAACAGTTGCGGCCTGGCCAAGAGCGTCGTGTACGGGGGCCCCGCCAAGCCCAGTGCGCCCTCTCGGCCAGCGCCGTGGGCCGCAGGTGGCAAAGCAGCAGGCTCGCTCTCGGCACAGCTGCTCGAGATGCAGAAGCAGGTCCAATCGCTCACGTCGCAGCTCAAACAGGCGAAGGCTAAACCACCCGAGTCGGCGGCGCCCACGGCGGGTGCAGAGCAAAGGGAAGGCGATGCTGGGGCTGAGTCGACAGTCAAGAAAAGGTTGGACGAGTTGGACGGCTTCATTAAGCAGCTGGCTGGAGTTGACACGCCAGAGGTTGCGAAGCTGGTGGAGCAGTACAAGTCAGATCAAGTCAAGCTGCGCACGCAGCTGTTCCAGGAGAAGCCGCCTTCGCAGCGGCTCAAGTCTCTCGGTTTCAAGATCACCAAGGTCGAGCAGCAGATCGCCAAGCAGCAGGCGGCCCGCGAGCTCAAGCAGGCGCAGCTGGCGGCTTTGCAGGCAGAGATCGCCACGCAGGACGCCGCTTTGGCCGAATCCCGCAAGCAGCTGCTGGAGCTCGAGGGCCAGCGGGCCCAACTGGTTGGTGCGCTGCCGCAGCCTCCTGCAGCGGCTCCTGGCACAGGCGCTGGCGACGACGAGAGCAGCTGGACGCTGCCCAAGCTGGAGCAAGTCCTGCTTGCTGCTGAGGCTCCTCCTGATCTGCAGCAGGACGTGGCCAATCTGGTGGACAGGATGCGCCAGCATCGGCACGCTCAGGAGCAGGAGCGAAAAGCTCAAGCCGAGCGTGAGGCCGCCCAGACTCAGCAAGAGCAAGCCGAGGAGGCAGCTGCCAGAGCCGACGCCGCCATGGAGGCAGACGAAGGAGAAGCCCAGGATGAGGAGTCCGTCAACCAGGCTACTGCCGAGGAGCTACGCGATTTCTTGCGCGAGCCTGGCGCTGACATCCCTAACGCTGCCGATGCCTCAGAGGAGGAACTTCGTGCTGCAGTCAAGAGAATCCGCATGGCCGCAGCCAAGTGGAAGGTGGTCAAGAAGCCACGCACAGCCTGAGAACTCACCGTTGCCAGTCATGATGCGCAGCAAGCTACAAGTTACCACCGTCAACGCCAACTCGTTTGGCACCCTGTCCAAGTACCTCGCCGAATGCAGTAGCGACGTGGTCTTGGCGCAGGAGCACCATGCAGGTGCCGAGAAGCTCCCTGAGGTACAGGGAGACGCCCAGGACTCGGGCTGGAAAGGAGTGTGGTGCCCCGCGCTGGCCACAGCGGCTGGCGGCACGGAGGGTGGCGTCGCGGTCTTGGCCAAGACGGACATCGTCATCACCAAGGCGCCGCTGCTGGATGACGGCGTCATTGTGCCTGGCAGGGCCGTGGCAGCCCATGTGCATGCTGCACTTCCTGGCGGCTTCGTCGCCGTGGCGCTGTATCTACACACAGGCGAGGGCAGGTCGCCTCGCAACTTGGCCATCGTCTGGCAGGTCGCGCAGTACGTGAAGCGCGTCGTCACAGGGCCTGGCCTGGCATGGATCGTCGGCGGCGACTTCAACATGGCCCCGCAGGAGTTGCTAGAGCATGACTGGCTCCACCTCGCCGATGCCATGTGCGTGGCCCCGCGGGAGCCCACCTGCCTGCAAGCCGTGCCAGCTACTACCTTGGACTACTTCCTCGCCCACCGCCCGATGCTCCAGGGGGCCAAGTACACCGTCGACGCCTCGGTCACCGACATAACATGGCCACATAGGCCTGTGCACCTCACGCTGGCCAAGCGCACCGAGGCGCCGATGGCGCGCGAGCTAGATGAGCCGCGGCCGTTCCCTCGGCAGCTGCCCGTGGGATGCGCGCGGTATCCCTGGCATGGTTAGGAAGACGTGTATCTCTCCATCGATCAAGCGCAGTCTCTTCCTCAGCTTGCAGTGGCATGGGACCTGGTCCTCCGAGGCGTGGAGGAAGAGCTGGCTGGCAGACACGACATCGTCGGCACGCGCAAGCAATGCTATGTGGGGCGCGAAGGCCCCGTGCAGCAGCGCACCCGTCAGCTGGAGTGGCGACCTCCTCGGCGACGAGCACGACATGGGCCAGAAGTGAGCGCGTGGAATGTTGCGGCCAGGTGGGCCCAGCACATCCTCGGCGTGCACGATTACGGGACGAAGACGGTTGCGAAGCTCACCCTGCACCAAGGCGGCTCCGCCACGGGTTTGGGCCAGGCGGGCCCTGCGCGTGAGCGCGCGGAGCCTGGACGCCCTGACCTCGAACGCCACCCAGGAGTGGAAGCGCTGCCCGAGGCCAGTTCGACCCTGACCGTGCAGCCAGCTGCCTGTGAGGCCCACCGCGGTGGGGTGGCCGATGCCCTCACACACGAAGGAGCTGAAGGCGGCCTGGTGAGGCGATGCGACGCTCGCCCCGTCGCCCTCCCTGTAAGTCCGAGCGAGGCCCACCGCGGTGGGGTGGCCGATGCCCTCGCACATGCACTTTCCCTTGGCGGCCAGGTGAGGAGCTGCGACGCTCGCCCCGTCGCCCTCCCTGTAAGACCGAGCGAGGCCCACTGCGGTGGGGTGGCCGATGCCCTCGCACACGTACCTCCTCTTGGCGGCATGGTGAGGTGCTGCGTCGCTCGCCCCGACGCCCCCCCTGTAAGTCCGAGCGAGGCCCACAGCGGTGGGGTGGCCGATGCCCTCGCACAGGACCCTCCCCCTGGCGGCCTGGTGAGGTGCTGCGTCGCTCGCCCCGACGCCCCCCCCCCTGTGAGCCCGAGCGAGGCCCACCGCGGTGGGGTGGCCGATGCCCTCGCACATGGAGTTGCCGAAGGCGGCCTGGAGAGGTGCTGCGATGCTCGCCCCATCGCCCTCCCTGCATGCCCGAGCGAGGCCCGCGATGATGGGGTGGCCGAGACCCTCGCGCATGGAGTTGCAGGCGGCCGCGCTGAGAGGTGCCGCGATGCTCGCCCTGATGCCCTCCCTGTATGGCCATTGCAAGAAGTCTATCAAGCGGCTGCTTCAAGGGATCCTCATTGCGTCCCACGTCCTGCGGCTGGAGGCAGTCTCCATAACATGGATGGCGAGGCCGACCCGTTCGAGGATCTCGATAGGCTGCTGGCTGACCAGGACCAGGACCAGGACATGTGCGTGGTGCCCGATTTGTCGCCAATGTCACTGGACGTGGCGGAAAACTTATGCGCCCAGGGGCCTGGAACCAGCATGGATGGAGAGATTGCCCCGTCAGATGTGCCAACCGAGTTTCTGGACGACGGTGGCGTACCTGAGCCCCAGCCTGTTCCTGCAGCTCGTGGAGAGGACCCCGATCAGGTTGCGGCCCAGCGCAGGCAGGAGGTCATTCAACGTGAGCTTCAACGGTGCACGCAGTACTGGGTTGGCGACCCTCGGAGCGAGCAGCAGACGGAGCAGGAGGTCACCGAGGACTGGATGGAGTGGTGCGTGCCCTACACCGCGGAGCAGCTGCGGGACCCCGCTGTCGACCCTCTCTGGGACGGAGAAGGCTGGGAGGAGGCTTTGCCTCGCGATGCGCGCCGTTGGCAACGTGCTCGAGAGATGTGCGAGACGGCTTTTCGTGCTGGAGTTCGCAGCCGCGACCGTTATCGTGCCCACCCTCGGCGGCTACGCGACCAGTCGGAGGTGGACTGGGCAGAGGCCGTGGACATGCACCTTCGCGCCTTCGAGCAACACCGAGGGTGGATGGACCAACGCTCAGGCGATCGTGCTGGCAGGGCCCCCTCTTCTCGACCCCTTGGCGCTGCCAGAGGCATGGTGTTCGAAGGGGTGCAGCACTACAAGCGCGTCAAGGGCCTGGCCTCCGCCCTGCTGGAGTTCGAGGGATTCTGTGCACGTGTTGGCAAGCAGTCGCACATACTTGAGCAGCTTGATCGCGGCGCCCGCGAGCTCTTCCAAACCGGTGCCGTAATGCTTGGGGCCAGCTCGCTGAAGGTCCAGGCCCAGGTCATCATCGCCAAGGCCAAGCAGCTGCACCAAGGCCTGGACCGACTGGGCGAAGGACGCCTTCGCAGGGGGCGCGGGCCTGGCTCACCGTTTCGCCAAGCCCAAGCAGGAGGTGGAGGTCCCCAGAGAGAACAAGAGCGGCCACCCAAGCGACCTGGCGGACACTGAGCTCCAGGACTGGAAGGTCATATGGGAGCACCACAAGCTCGGAGAGGTCCCGCTGCCTGCGGAGGCCCAGTCTTGGCCCGAGCTGCCACGCCTATCGATACAGGACCTCAGGCAGGCCATCCGCACGTTTAAGCTGGGTACGGCAGTCGGCCAGACGGGGGTTCAGCCGCGGCACCTCGACGTTCTCTCGGACCAAGCGCTGCTGGCCCTGTCCCTCCTTTTCCACGCCTGCGAGCACCACCTTGGCTGGCCACCGCAGCGCCTCGCCACGGCGCTGGTCCGTCTCCCGAAGGCGGGCGGAGGCATGAGACTGATCGGCTTGCTGAACACGATCGTGCGCCTCTGGAGCCGTGCCCGCCGCCCGTTGGCTGCCCAGTGGGAGGCCACCCACCGAGAGGAGCACGCCTGGGGGCTAGGACCAGGGAGGTGTTCGTCAGCCTCGGCCTTCTCGCACAACATCACTTCGGAGTTTGCTCTCGCTCGGAAGCTGGACGTCATCACGCTGATGGTGGACCTTCTCAAATGCTTCGAGATGGTGGCGCCCGAAGTTCTGATTCGAGAGGCGATGGAGGTCAACTTCCCGCCCAGGCTGGTATGGCTACTCATCCAGCTCTATCGGCAGCCACGCGTCGTTCGAGCACACGGCAGCAACAGCGAATTCTTCATCTCCTTCCAAGGCATCGTGGCAGGATGCTCTCAGGCGACGACCCTCCTTGCTGTGCTGATGCACAGGTCCATGCTGAGAATGAGCGCGCTGTGCCCGTCGCTCAAGCCTAGGCAGTTGGTCGACGACGTCTCCCTCCAGTGGACTGGGCATGCCAAGCACTGCGCGAACGAGTTGGGCGAGGGCATCGATCAGCTCAAGTTCGAGCTCCAGGGCCTCCAGCTGCCCATCCAGATCAAGAAGCTTGGCTACGTCGCCTCTTCCAGCCGTGTCAGCAGGGCCTTCCGCTCGGCGGCGCGAGCCAGGCAGGTCATGGGCTTGCCGTGGATTCGGAACCTTGGCCATGAGCTAGCAGGCCCCAAGGTGCGACGGCAACAAGAGGAAGAGGCAGCACGACTACAGCAGCTTCGAGGACGGGTGCGACGCACCCTCATACTCAAGAAAGCTGTGGGGGCCAGCCGTATCACGCGGATCCAGGCCGCTGGGATCACGCCGTCCGTCACACACGGGGCCTCGGTCAGCGGGGTCTCAGACGCGGTGCTCAAGCCGATCCGCTCGATCGCTGCGCTGCTGGCAGGAGTGCGCCCGACGGGTAGCATATGCATGGGCATGCTCATGCAGGACCAGCCCCACTACGATCCACTGTACGCGGCGACCACCAACATTGTCTTCATGTATGCGAGCATGCTGTGGGAAGGTCGGCTGGGAACGCAAGCCCTCGGTGGCGCTTGGGAGTTCGTCAACGGGCAGATGAGCGCTCAGCCTAGCTGGAGCCGAGTGCGTGGCCCACTCGGGGCTCTGTGGCTCTCCTTGCATCGGATCGGCTGGCGGCTTACCTCAGCGACCACCTTCGAGTCCGACATTGGCACCGTCCTCGACCTGAATCAGATGGCGCCCAGAGACGTTCGAGACCAGGTCGTCCAGGGGGTCACGCGCTGGCTGCTGGCGCGCGCGGAGAGCCACATCGAGACACACAATGGCGAGCAGTTCTGGTACCGCGGCATCAGGAGGTGCGTGGAGAAAGCAGTTCGGGACCCTTCCGGACGCGGCTCGCTGCAGTGTGTCTGGACTGATGCGATGTGGCCTCGGCAGAAAAAGTACGAGAAGCGTTTGATTGACTGTGGTAAGTGCCTGGCATGCGGTGCTGAGCGTGAGACAAACGGCCATCGTCTGTACAAATGCCCCGCCCTCCTGGACCCCGCCCTCCACGAGTCGGCCCCGTCTGAAGCGATTCTCAAGACCCGTGAGCGTCTCGATCGCCTTGCTTGGGAGTCGGCCCAGGATGATCCGCATGAGTCTGTGCAGTTTGCGTATGCTATCCCGTTACAGCCTCCTGCCTCCGAGAGGCCTCCCATGTGTCCCGATTTCGTGCACCATTGGGGAGAGGCCGAGATTCCGTGGGGCGGTAGGCTGTATATCGATGGTGGCGGTTTCGGCATGGATACTCCTGAGATCGCTCGATGCTCCTGGGCCGCTGTACAGTTGC
This sequence comes from Prorocentrum cordatum, assembly GCA_963575745.1. Taxonomy (NCBI): domain Eukaryota; class Dinophyceae; order Prorocentrales; family Prorocentraceae; genus Prorocentrum; species Prorocentrum cordatum. Next base: position 230,094 of record CAUYUJ010014749.1, on the reverse strand, counting down.
GAGACGACGGCTGGCCCTGTAAGGCGATTTTCGGCTCTCTCCCAGGAGTGCAGACAGTGGCGAGGGCTGAACGATATGCGGGACTCGTCGCCACTTGCCTTTCCCCACAGGTGTCGTGTTTGATTTCTGATCATTTAAGTTTTGTGGAGGAAGGGCAACGGTGGAGCCCTGGAGATGCGTCCGCTTCGGCCCGCCACGCTGCACTTTGGAGAGCGCTACGCGCCACTGTGGCCCGCCAAGACAGGCGGCCGCCCTCGTTCGGATGGATTCCCTCGCATAAATCCCTGGCCCAGGCTATTGAGCTTAACCTTGATCTCCAGGACTGGCTTGGAAACAGTTGGGCTGATATGTTTGCTAGTGTTGCTCTAGACTTAGCCAGCCCAGCTAAGAGCCTGGTTCGTAACATCCAGATTCGTATGGAGGAGGCCTGCCTTAATGCTAAATTCGTTGCCTGGGCGGCTGCTCGTGCGGCTGGTCCGGGGGTTTGGGATCCCGCGGAGGCCGACCCGAGGCCTCCTCCGCCCGTCACGGCGCCCATGTTGCTCTCGTTTGTGGCACACGAGTTTGCGGAGCTCCCTGGAGGGGGTATACGTTGCCTGGCCTGCAATCGTGTGGCACGCACGGCGGAGACCAGGCGACGCCTCGAATCTTACCCATGTGTGCCGTCTCACCTGGCCAGGCTCCGTGCCCAGGCGGCCCTACAGGCCGAGGGGGTCAGCCCTGCCCCTCCTCGCCCCTCCCCTGCGGTTGCCCTGGCCTTGGCCGCTGCTGCCGCCGCCGCCGCCGCGTCGACCCCGTCGGAGAGACGTGAGCCTGACCCTGGCAGGAGAGGCAGCCGCTCGCCGAGACGGCAAGGTGACGGCCCCTCCTCCTCGGCGGCTCCGCTCAGGTCGCGCAGCAGGCTCGAAGGCACGCAGTCGGCCCATGCGTTTTTCGGGCTGGATCAATCCGCTCGCGTTCGCGCCCCGACTGAGCCCTCGACCCCAACTGGAGTCACGAGGGCTTCGGCCGACGAGGCCACCCCCTCCGAGCGCCCCGTGTACGGCCCTTCCGACGAGGATCGTCGGGCTCGGATCGCAGCCCGTCTCCTTAGTGTTGCTAGGGGCACACCTGCTGCCGCAGCCTCTGCCCACCTGTCCTCCACCCCTGAGTCCCTCTCGGGAGGTTTGCTGGAGGCCCCCCTGGAGGACCAGGAGGAAGGAGAGGGCAGGGAGGGCGAGCCGACGTGCGAGGGGGCTGGGAGGGCGGGGGACCGTGCGATGCGAACGCGGACGACCAGCCCCACCCCGCCAACGGCGGAGCCAGCGGCGCCCCCGCCACTGACGGCGCCCCCTGCTGCGCCGCGGGCCCCGCGGGTGCGGGGCCAGGCAGCCCGCAGCCGTGCCGCCGCCGCCGCGGCTGCCGAGGAGGAAGGCGGGGGCACGGGCGGTGGGACGGGGGTCTCTCACGAGCGGGGACATGAGCTGGTCTCCGCCCCGCCCTTCACCTTTTGTCGCAAGTGCGGGTATCTCTCTGGCAAGCAGCAGGCGCGTGGTTTGCTGGTCGAGTGCACGGGGCCCCTGCCTGCATCAAGTCAGCGCACCCCCCCCCCGCCCTCCGCGAGAGGGCTCGCCGTCGGGACAGGCTCCTCCACGGCCTAAATCCTTACACGGGTGAAGCCCTGTAAGTTTCTGTCGGGGTGTGAGTGTCTGCTCATCCTCGGCCCTGGCCTCCGCGGGGTTCGGAGGCGCCTTGTTTTCGGTGATCTGGGGATTGCCTGCTTTCGGTTTCTGGTACTGCCCAGAGGCTCCTAAGCGGCCCATGTGGGCCCGTTGGCACAGGCCACGGTCAGTTGCTCCGATGCTGCTGGACGCGCGCTCTTGATGGCCCCACGCACACACACACACACACACACGCTCACTCGCACATTCACACGCACTCTCGCACTCCCACACGCACACGCGAATCCACACTCACACGCGCAAGAACACAAGCACAAACAACAGCAGCCACGACGACGGCAACGCCAACCAGCAAAACAGCAGCAACTGCAGGGCACAACAGCAACAAGACAAACGACAGGATAACAAACAACAGCTGCACAAACAACAAACAGCAACAACACAAACAACAAGAGCAACATCAACAAGACAAACAACAACGGCAACACGACAAATAACAAGAGCAACAAAACCGTGGCCAGTTTAGGCCCAAGCTTTCCAATCCAGCTGAGGACGCAGCACCCCATGGCCGAGTCGGACAGCGACGATCGTCGGCCTTTCGCCGAGCGGTCGAACGACGGGAACGTCGGCGAGCGGGCGCAGGGCGACGAGTGGACGAGGGGGGCGCAACCCACCGCGCTGGAGGAGGACGCCAGCAAGCCCGAGGACAAGAGCTTCGAAGACAAGAAGCTTGAGGACAAGAAGGTCAAGGTCGAGGTCAAGCGGGATGACGTGAAGGTCAAGCTGGAAGACAAGGAGGGCCCCTGCAAGCTCGAGGACAAGAAGAACCAACTGGAGGTCAAGCTCGGCCCCGAGGAGAAGCGCAGGCGCCTCTGCAAGCCCGCAACGACGAGGCAGCGCGATGCCTTGCACTCGGCGCCGAGCCCTGTTTCGCTTCCAGCCTTGGTTCCGGCTCGTGGCTCAGCCTCGAGGCGCCTCGCGAGCTCCTGGGAGCTCTGAGCGAGGTGCCTTCGGGCAGAGCGAGGGCGAGGTGCTGGGGGCCCCCAGCGAGGCAACCCCCAGCCTCGAGGACGCCAAAGACAAAAAACATATCCTGGCGAAGGACCCAACCATATGCAATTGTGAATACTGCAATTGTGAATATCTTCTCGGTGGAGCCCCCTACGGGGCCACGAAACGTACGAGGGGTGTGCCGAAATGGGTATGCGGGACGCATGCGGGCACACCCACTGGGGCCTTCGGTGGAGCTCTCTATGGGGCCAAGAAACGTGTGAGGGGTGTGCCGAAATGGGTGTGCGGGACGCATGCGGGCACACCCACTGGGACCTTCGGCGGAGCTCCCAATGGGGCCACGGAACGCGTGAGGGGCGTGCCGAAATGGGTGTGGCTGACGCATGCGGGCGCGGGCACTGGGGCCTTCGCGGAGCTCCCTATGGGGCCACGAAACGTGTGAGGGGTGTGCCGAAATGGGTGTGGGGACGCATGCGGGCGCGGGCACTGGGGCCTTCGGTGGAGCTCCCTATGGAGCCACGAAACGTGTGAGGGGTGTGCCGACGCAATGGTGTGAAATGGGTGTGGGTGACGCATGCGGGCGCGGGCACTGGGGCCTTCGGTGGAGCTCCCTATGGAGCCACGAAACGTGTGAGGGGTGTGCCGAAATGGGTGTGGGTGACGCATGCGGGCGCGGGCACTGGGGCCTTCGGTGGAGCTCCCTATGGAGCCACGAAACGTGTGAGGGGTGTGCCGAAATGGGTGTGGGTGACGCATGTGGGCGCGGGCACTGGGGCCTTCGGTGGAGCTCCCTATGGGCCACGAAACGTGTGAGGGTGTGCCCCGCAAGCGGGACGCCTATGGAGCTCCCTATGGAGCCACGAAACGTGTGAGGGGTGTGCCGAAATGGGTGTGGGTGACGCATGCGGGCGCGGGCACTGGGGCCTTCGGTGGAGCTCCCTATGGAGCCACGAAACGTGTGAGGGGTGTGCCGAAATGGGTGTGGGTGACGCATGCGGGCGCGGGCACTGGGGCCTTCGGTGGAGCTCCCTATGGAGCCACGAAACGTGTGAGGGGTGTGCCGAAATGGGTGTGGGTGACGCATGCGGGCGCGGGCACTGGGGCCTTCGGTGGAGCTCCCTATGGAGCCACGAAACGTGTGAGGGGTGTGCCGAAATGGGTGTGGGTGACGCATGCGGGCGCGGGCACTGGGGCCTTCGGTGGAGCTCCCTATGGAGCCACGAAACGTGTGAGGGGTGTGCCGAAATGGGTGTGGGTGACGCATGCGGGCGCGGGCACTGGGGCCTTCGGTGGAGCTCCCTATGGAGCCACGAAACGTGTGAGGGGTGTGCCGAAATGGGTGTGGGTGACGCATGCGGGCGCGGGCACTGGGGCCTTCGGTGGAGCTCCCTATGGAGCCACGAAACGTGTGAGGGGTGTGCCGAAATGGGTGTGGGTGACGCATGCGGGCGCGGGCACTGGGGCCTTCGGTGGAGCTCCCTATGGAGCCACGAAACGTGTGAGGGGTGTGCCGAAATGGGTGTGGGTGACGCATGCGGGCGCGGGCACTGGGGCCTTCGGTGGAGCTCCCTATGGAGCCACGAAACGTGTGAGGGGTGTGCCGAAATGGGTGTGGGTGACGCATGCGGGCGCGGGCACTGGGGCCTTCGGTGGAGCTCCCTATGGAGCCACGAAACGTGTGAGGGGTGTGCCGAAATGGGTGTGGGTGACGCATGCGGGCGCGGGCACTGGGGCCTTCGGTGGAGCTCCCTATGGAGCCACGAAACGTGTGACGCAGGGGGGTGGAGCCACGAACGAAATGGGTGTGGGTGACGCATGCGGGCGCGGGCACTGGGGCCTTCGGTGGAGCTTCCTATGGAGCCACGAAACGTGTGAGGGGTGTGCCGAAATGGGTGTGGGTGACGCATGCGGGCGCGGGCACTGGGGCCTTCGGTGGAGCTCCCTATGGAGCCACGAAACGTGTGAGGGGTGTGCCGAATTGGGTGTGGGTGACGCATGCGGGCGCGGGTACTGGGGCCTTCGGTGGAGCTCCTATGGGGCTACGAAACGCTGTGCTGGGTGGGTGAAACGCAGGGAAGAGGGGGGGTGCTGATGATGATGATGATGATGGTGATGATGATGATGATGATGATGGCAGGAGGGAGGGGGCAGCGGGAGGAGGAGGAGGAGGAGTGAACGCGGGGCGCTGTCTCTTCAAAACGAGGACCCAACACCACAGGATGGTTGGGAAAACACCTAAATGCGTCATAGCAACACAACCAACGACGCAAATAACAACCGCGCACGCAAGCAGCACAACGCGCGCAAACAACATCAGCGGTCACACAAACAACAGCAACAGCAACCAGCGCAACAACAGCACCGCCAACAACAGCAGAGGCAACATAGCACAACAGCAACACCAGCAACCGATGCAACAGCAAGTCACGACAGAAATACAACAAGCAAGAACAACAAGCGAACACTGAGATGCTCCAGCGACAAGCTAACAACAGAACGCTGACAACAAGAAGATGACAACAAACAGCAAACAAGGACACACCAACAACAGCCAGAAGCCTACAACCCTCCCGAGTCACGTTGGCTCGAGGCTTTCTGTTTCGAGCCACTGCAGCACTGCAGCGAGACTCCGATTCCCACGCCGGCGAAGCAGGCGAGCTTGTCGAGCCTCCGGGGCCTGCAGACCTCGCCGCCCGCGGTCCCGAGCTCGCGCGAGAAGCTGGGAAGCTCGCCCCACGAGACGGCCGAGTTTGCTGCGAGCTCCCGCGAGCAACTCGAGGCCGCGAGGCAGGCTCGAGGCCGAGACGGCCGAGCAGGATTCTTCCTCCTCGTATGTATTGTATTTTACCCCATTGCTTCTTCTCATTCATTTCTGCTCTTTCGGATCGAAGTTGCTGTCAGTTCGCGTTGATTCGCAGCGGCTTCAATATTGTTCTGCCATCTCTTCCTTCTTTTGATTATGTTCATTGTTTTGTTGTTTTTTTTGTTTGTTTCTCTCTCTCTCTCTCTCTCTCTTTCTCTCTCTCTCTCTCTCTCTCTCTCTCTCTCTCTCTCTCTCTCTCTCTCTCTCTCTCTCTCTCTCTCTCTCTCTCTCTCTCTCTCTCCCCCCCCCCAGGGTCCGAACTTTCCATCCGCGCCGAGGCCCCGAATCAAAAAAGCAGAAAAATCCAGAGGCCATCTTCATCTCTCTTCAGTCCCCCGCCCTTCTTCTCCCTCTCTTCCAGCTCGTGCTCCTAGTGGCAGTATTACTGTCAACCCGCGTGGTGGGGATGAGCAATCTTGTTGCCCATGCATTCCTGCCACTTCGGCCCATCTGTGGGCCTTCCAAGGACCTCGCATATTTGCCGCGCATCCACGCCGCGGGTCGACTGCACTGCCACTAGCACCCCCCCCCCCACCCACCCACCCACCGACCCACCCCGCGCGCGGGAGCGACTCGCGGCCGCGGCCGCGCGCGCGCCGAGAGCTTGCGAGCGAGGCCCTCGCCCCGGACGGCCTCGGCCGAGGAGCGAAGCGAGGCGGCGGCAGAGGCGGCTGACCCCAGGGCGCGAGCGTGGAGCACAGGGGAACGCGCAATATCCCGATCTGCGCCCGCGCTGCGACGAGACCCAACGGCGCAGTCCAAGCTGCGGATCTTCCTCGGCTGAAGCAAGCACGCAGACGAGCACAACGCAAAGAAGTTCGCCCCCCTGCCCGCCCGAGCGAAGGCCGAGCTGCAGAACGAGTGGCACTGGAGCCGCAAGACGGTTGCCCGATGGCACGGCCTTCGAGCTGCCTTCGAGAAGAAGGTTGCCACGGCGAGGCTCGGCAAGAGCGGCCTCCGAGGCCGCGGGCGCGCCCGAGTGAACCTGCGCAGGCGCAAGAGGAGCCGCGGCGCCAGGCTGTCCCGCGAGATCCCAGGTGAAGTTACAGCCAAGCGCCCGCTCGAGGGCACCATGCACCGCCTGGAGTTCCGGCCCAAGCGGGGGCGCGGGCGCGGCCGCGAGGTAAGGGGGAATACCCTTCTGACGCGGCTGCGCTACGAGCTGGCCTTCGAGCAGGACAAGCAGCTCCACCTGCAGAAGATCGGCCGCAAGCTACAATGCCGATATCCTCAAGTGGGTGACCGAGCGCCTGAGTACCTTCCAGATCAACCAGACGACCAAGGAGGACACGCAGTGGGTGGGCGAGTTCGTCCTCTCGAGGCTGAACGCGAGCGGGCGCAAGGGCCAGCGCCTCTCCGACCATGGGAAGCAGGCCATCAGCAAGGACAAGGCCAAGCTGGCCTGGGCCAAGGCCGACAGGTTGTACTAGTAGCGTTAGTAGTAGTTATTTGTGGTAGTGGTACGATTAACTAACTACTAGTACCTCGTACGAATGATTACGAGTAGCACTAGTAACTACTACTACTACTGGTAACTGGTACTCGTAATTACTACACCTACTACTACTATTAGTAGCTACTCCTACTCTTAGAACTACGGCTACTACCCCTCCTCCTCCTCCCACTACTAGCTGCCGCTCTGGCACACAGCGTGCGAGGGGCGGCCGCTGCGCAGGCGGGCGGATGGCCCGCCGAGGCGCCACGCGCATCGCGATGGCGCGGCCCGTGGGCCAGTGGATCTTGCGGGGGCTTGGGTACAACCCGATGTTCTGCACGGGCGTCCGCCTCCAAGAGGTGGCTATGTCGTGCAGCAATATGGACGTGGTGATGCTCGCTGGCACACAGGCTACGCACAGGCGTAATGATGAAGTTCTCACTCGAAGGATCGGGAAGAGGATCGTTCTCGAGGCGGAGGCGGGCGTGGGCGAGTTTACGAACAAGAGCACAGGCTGCGCCATCATCCTGGGCCACAAGTTCAAGGAGCAGCACGCGTGCAGGACATGGCCGAGCCCCTCGGGGGCAGCGGGCCGCGCTCTTGCGGCGAGGGTTCGACGAGGCCCCTTAGATATGGCAGCAATCGCGTTGTACTTCCCACCGCAGCCTCGACGCGCTCGCTTGGTCCCGCATTACAAAGAGACGGTCCGTATGCTGGCGCAGTGGTATGAAGGGGTCCTACAACAACTACCACGCAGATGTACACCTCTGGTGCATGCGGACCTGAACGACGGCATGGGCATCAGTAGGATTTCTGGTCGGTGGCAGCATGTGGAGTCGCAGTCAATGGGACCAGGACGAACACGAGAGCAAAGGCGCGGTGGCGCGGGGGAAATGATGAGACTGGTAAATGAGCGACACCACATGTACACGATGAATTCTCGCAGCCAGACGTTAGAGCACACTTTCTACAACGCGTCTGGACACAGCAGTTGCATCGACTACTTGTTCATACCAGATGGTATGATCGACGTGGCACAGAAATTCTCCCCTTTGTTTAGTCTGGGGGCGGAGATGCAGGCCTTCAAGGGGGCCCCGCCGAAGGACCACGTCCCAATCTACATGGAGCTTCACGGCATGCAAGCGATCGGCATGGAGGAGACGCTGACACCACCACCAGAAAGAATGAGGTGGAATCAGGACGACCTTATGCAGTGTCTTCGACGAGGACACCGTCGAGTCGAGTTTCTCGAGAATGTGGAAGCGCGCCTGCAGGAGACTGAGGATACTTGGAGGGCCATGCTTACCGACGGGAGACCAGGCGATTTTTTGTTTCACCTTGATGATGTGCTGGTAACGATCGGGCAGCAGATGTTTGGCCACGTTGCATCTAACGATCCCGCATATAGGCGTGCTGCGGCAGAGCGAACCGAGCTTCTGAAAGAACGTGCTCGGCTCAGACGGTCCCGACAGGACATGAACGAGGATTCCACAGAGCTGCACGAGTGTGAGGAGCAGTTGAAGAGGTTGAGTCAGCGCCTCGGGAGAGAAAGGCAGCAATTCGATCAGCAACGCCGTACTGCTCTACTGGATGAGATTGAGGAGGCGTGGCAGGCCCGCCGCCTAGCGGAGGCTATGAGACTTTCGAGGCAGGCGGCAATGTGCCGATTCGGACCGAAAAGACGTGACGGACGGCTTTTGCGGGGGGGGGGTTCTTTCGCAGAGCAGGAGTTGCTTGACCACTGGGGCAAGAAGGGCAGGGGCGGGGGCATGTCGGCTCGGAAGACCATTTTCGAAGACTGGCTGAACGAATACCCACCTGGCCCTACGCCTTACATCACGCCCGAGGATTGCGAGCTCGCTCGGAAGGATCAGTGGAGAATCCAGAAATATTTCAAACGCGCCAGTAAGAGACGCATGGTGCCATCAGGGACTCCGCCATTGAAGTATGGTTGATGTGCATGGGTCCAGAGGCCAACATGGACGCCAAGGGGCAGGGAGTAGGCTACGAGCAAGTAGTTCCTGAGACGAAGCTGTTTGGGAAGATTCTGGAGGGAGGCCTACGACTAGTCATGGCTACGAATCGGACCCCACTTCGGTGGCACATAAGTTCTGGAGCACAGCTTCGGAAAAAAAAAAAAAAAAAAAAAAAAAAAAAAAAAAAAAAAAAAAAAAAAAAAAAAAAAAAAAAAAAAAAAAAAAAAAAAAAAAAAAAAAAAAAAAAAAAAAAAAACAACAAAAAAAAAAAAAAAAAAAAAAAAAGCCAGGACCTGTGGGCCGCAGGACGGTTCATGCGTTGCCGGCGGTGGGGAACGCTTTTTATTCAGGCCTTCTTCGGGCTCCTCCCATGGTCACGGAGCACGGCTTTTGCAAAGGTAGACGTCGACAAGGAGCTGTTTTAGTTGCACAGCCCCTCTGCTGGCGCCTTCGACGCGCTGGACGCTCGTTCGCTTTCACGTTTAAAGACATGTCCAACGCTTTCGCCAGTGGGGATTGGGGTGAACTTGATCAGACAGTAGAGCTCCACGCAGAACCTCAGGATGTAGATTTGTGTGTTCAACGTTTCCGATGCAGTGCGATCTGGCTAGAGACCATGGAGGGGGGGTGCACATCAAGACGGGGGAGGGAGGAACGATGGGAGATCCGTTTGTCGTGGAGCTCTTTCGGGGAACTTTTTCTCGACCCATCCTGCAGTGGCTTCGTCGTCTTAGAGATTTGGGCAAGTCTGCTGCGGGGCTGGTGGCCGAGATTTACGCGCTGACGTCGGTGTCTGTCTCTATGCCGACGACATCTTTAGAGCTCACGTGGCCCAACCTCACGGTGCCGTGGGAAGTTTTTTTTTTCGGACCCAGCAAGCTGATTTGGCCCTTTCGGAGGAGTTGGAGGCGATTGTGTACGCACAAAACATCGGGAAGCAGGAGGTGCAGCTTTGCTTTCAGGGACCCGGGGCCTTACAGTGTCAACAGTGGGCGAGGGGTCGGGGTCGAAAACAACTGGCAGGATATCTTCAGGAGCACGTGCGGTACCTGGGCCCCAAAAATAATATGCTGGTATCCTCCTCAGTGGGGATTAGTCGCAGAATTCAGGCTACCGCTGAGTCGGACTACGCTTTGGGCCAGATATGGTCCCTGGAGTTGCCGTTCCGCTGGAAGCGGACTACGTTTCTGAGTCTCGTGCAGAACGCGGCGCTCACTGGATTGGAACCAATGCTGCTCACTAAACGTCAATATCGTGAGCTCGATCCGCTTCTGGCTCGTTACGGGAGGAGGGCACTGCAGGTGAAGGCGACGACGAACGTGGATGGGAAGACTCGATCGTGGTCAAACAAGAAAGTGATGCAGCACTGGCGCCTCGCTAGCTCAGAAACGGAGTTGCTGGTCAGGCGCCTGGGGTGGCATCGTACCTGGGCCCTATCCCCGAAGAACCACAGCCAGGAGCTTTGCTTGTTGTTCGGGGTCCTGGGCCTGGACGTGGGGGGCCAACCGCTGCATGACAACGCCGTTATTCATAAAGTGGCATCCCCGTGGCTTCTTCAACTGCAGGCTGATGTTCGGCTGGGTTTTCGGCGTGCGGCAGATGCGCTCGACGAGGGCGACCTGTGTGCTCACTTTGCTCGCTGTCCAGGCGACATAGTGAATGATGGGCATCGGGGGTTCTGGACTCGTGTCGACTTTACGGAGATCCGTGCACGCGAGCTGGCAAATGTGATCCCTCCCTCGGACCTCTACATGACAGAAAAGCAGGACACCCCAGGTGCACCTCTGGAGTTCCCTTGGAAGTGCGAATGGGCAGTGGGGGGCGGGGAAAGTATGTGGGCACGGGTTCCAGACCAAGAGGGACCTCATGAACCATATGCGACAAATACATCAAGTACACAATATATCCGCTACGCTGACCCCCACTAACACATGCATAGTCTGCAGACGTGTATTCGCTCGCCAGAATAACGCGCACAAGCACCTCCAGAGGGCATTCATGAGTGGTGAATGTCCGTCACGGGGCTCGGCAACTTTCTCGGGAGTTCGGCCTCCACAGTCATTGGAATGCAGAATATGCGGATATCACGCCAGCGATGTGGACAACTTATGTAGCCATTTGGCCACAAGCCACCTCCCGTGTGAGGTGGACCCGTCCATATCCCCTGACACAGAGGCAGATTTTGGCGTATCATCCCCTCCTGGGCCAGCCGCTCATGTCGGAGATGGATGACGAGGAGGCGCTGGAGCACCCCGCGTGGAGGAGGGACCCATGGTCAGGCCCTATGAGCAAAAGGGGCCGTGGTGGCGACGCAGGCGTCAGGGAGGAGGTGGGGAAGGCAGCACGAGGGCAAGACGTTCTGATCAAGCTGGTGCTCATCCTCCTCGGCAAGCTCGTGCTCATGGACAGCAGCACGTGGGCAGAGGTGCCGAGCACGGTACATCGCATATACGACATCTGCGCGGACACGAAATTCGCGGCGATGAACGAGTGCGCAGGGGTGGACTACAACGACCAGGCCCAGGAGCTCAAGGCCATGGCAGGACAAGGAGAAGCCGTCGACGCACAGAGCAGGGGCCTTCACCTCGTGACCAGCTTCGTGACGATGATGCATTGGGTGGCCATGCAGCACAACAAAGAAGGAGCGAAGCAAGTGCCGTGGATGGCCCCCGAGTTCTACAAAGAGGACCACTACAAGGCGTCGGCTGTGCAAGCGGGGGAGCTGGTTCCGCACTGGAAATGGAAGAACAAGACGGAGAGCAAGCCGAAGGGCAGGTTGATCGTCGATTTCGACACGCAGCACTGGAGGCAGATTGTGACGGTCATGCCAGAGACGGGGAAGGCGGAGAGGTGCATCGGGCCCGCGCAGAGGGGCCTGAAGCGGGACGCGTTGAAGATGATGGTGGGGTTCAAGTAGAGGGGCGCAGCGTAGGCACAGGAAAAGGAGGTAGCAGCAGTAGCGGCAGCAGCGCCTTACCGACAAGTAGTTGGCCCGTGAATAGGGGGCCCGCGACGGAATTCCGAGGTGTCAGTCACCAACGTCCGCTGCGGGCGAGCGAAAGATTGGCCGACTTAATTCGCAGGGGTTTAGTATCTGCTGAAGTTTTGAACCCTCGGCCCCCCCCGTTGCCCTCAGCTTATGGTCCCGGAGCGTCCAATACCCCGACTATCCAAAGAGAGGGGGGGCCTTCGAGGGCCAAGAGCAGGGGCAAGGGTAAGAAGGGTGGTCGGTAGCACTCTCGCTGGTCCCCATGAGCGGGCCCTCCTGTAGGCTGCGTGCCGTCTTGGGGGCGCCCGTGGGGGCGGTGCGGCGTCCGTCGCGTGCCGCGGGCCGCATCTGACGGTTTGGCGAACCACGGTTCGCCCCCCAGAGTTCCCCTAACTGTGAAGGTAGGCGGAGTTGTCAGGCGTCTAGCAGCAGCAGTTGAACTCCCACGGGCCCAATCCAAATCCAATCCTCCTACTACTACTACTACTACTACGACGACGTCGACGACGACGATTACTACTAGTAACTACGAATACTAGTAACTGCGACTGCTACTACGACTACTACTACTACTACTACTACTACTACTACTACTACTAGTACTACTACTACTACTACTACTACTGCTACTACTACTACGACTACGACTACTACTACTACTACCATGTACAACTACGAGTATATATCAGTACCAGATTCTACGACTACCAGATACTACTACTAATATTACTACTACTACTACTACTACTACTATTACTACTACTACTACTACTACTACTACTACTACTACTACTACTACTACTACTACTACTACTACTACTACTACTACTACTACTACTACTACTACTACTACTACTACTACTACTACTACTACTACTACTACTACTACTACTACTACTACTACTACCACTACTTTCAGGTACTACTACTAACAGGAACTACTACCACTACTACTACTACTACTACGACTACGACTGCTTCTACTACTACTACTACTACTACTACTACTACTACTACTACTACTACTACTACTACTACTACTACTACTACTACTACTACTACTACTACTACTACTACTACTACTACTACTACTACTACTACTACTACTACTACTACTAACTACTACTACTACTACTACTACTACTACTACTACTACTACTACTACTACTACTACTACTACTACTACTACTACTACTACTACTACTACTACTACTACTACTACTACTACTACTACTACTACTACTACTACTACTACTACTACTACTACTACTACTACCAGATACTACTATAAGTAGTATTAGTACCATTACCACTACTACTCGGGAGTAACGACTATTTCTATTACCGCGAGGTTCGCGCACCTCGTGGCGATGGGCGGCTCCAAGGACCTCGGCCTTTCCGCAGGGTACCCCGAGACCTTGCTCAGCACGGGGCCAGCGCGAGCGCGGTCGTGGTCGACGCCACCGCCTGGCCCAAGTTCCGGAGCGAGGGGGTGGCGCGCGTCCACGAGAGCGAGGTCTACGCCGCAGGCGCCAAGAGACGCATCGACAACCTCCGCAATTGGGGCGTAGTGCTGCTTTGCGCGGCTCTTCGTGCCTGGCGCGTCAGAGTCGCAGGGTAAACTCTGATGAGTTGCAGCGCTGGCGCTTGTCGCCATGTGTTGCTGGATTATCTGGTTGAGTGCAAGACTGCTGTCTCTGGCATGCTTCGGCGTGCCAGGGCTCAGTGGTTGAGTACAAACCTGGTTGATCCTGCCAGTAGTCATATGCTTGTCTCAAAGATTCAGCCATGCATGTCTCAGTATAAGCTTCTATACGGCTAAACTGCGAATGGCTCATTAAAACAGTTATAGTTTATTTGATGGTCATTCTTTACATGGATAACTGTGCTAATTGTGAGCTAATGAGCACCGCGAGACGCATTTCGAGCAGGACAAGGCAGCCTTGGAGACGGAGACGGCCAAGTACTTGGCAGATCCCTCCGAGCACAAAGCGCAAGTGGAGCAGGCCCACTCGAGCGCTGGGGACAAGCACAGGATCACCCCCATCAGCATCTCCGCGGTCGAGAACTGGTTCGACCCGAGCAGGGGGCCGAAGTCCGCCAAGAAGCGCAGCGTGCCCCTTGCCCCCTGCGCAAGGCACTGCCGAGTCAGCGACGCGAACCTCGAGGAGGGCACCTGGCGGCGCGACGCCACCTGCGAGCGGATCGATGGCGAGACGGAGCGCTTCCGAGCAGGCGAGCCCCTAGGGGCATTGCTCATGGGCTGGCGCAACGCTATGCTCGATTCCTCCGAGGCCGACCGCGCGAGGGTCTTCGAGGCCATCGACGCGCGGGGGCAGCCGCGAGCCTGGGCGGGCAAGCTGGCGGCAAGCTGGACCATCGACTTCATCGAGCAGGAGCGCGGCCGGAGCCTCGTGCTCGCAGACTGCGTTCTCGGGCCAGTGGGCCGAGGCAGCGGCGCTCCGAGCGCGGCTCAGGAGTGTCACCCGCTAGCTCGCGGCCCCCGACGTCGCGAGCTTCTTGCAAGAGCCCGACGCCCACGAGCGCAGCCAGCTCAAGGCCAAGACCCGAGAGGTCAAGGCCGAGATGCACTGGGCCATGGAGCAAGACTGGATCCAGAAGGCCAAGGGCGAGCCCCAGAAGCAGTACAAGTCCCCGACTCAATGGGGGCCCTACGAGCGCCTCTACTGCGGTTCCGAGGCCCGCGCCCGCTTCCGCGAGCAGAACAAGGACGCGGTGTCGCACCAAGGGCTGCAAGCCAACCAAATGCTCGCGGCCCCGCCTACAGAGCAAGGCGAGCTCAAGGTCGTCACGGTCATGGGGCCGTGGAGCTACTCCATCGAGCTCGGCCGCGGCATCGAGAACACCTTCGCGAAAGAGCGTCTCGAGGGCATCCAGAGCTGGCCCGAGGGCGCGCCGCCCGTGCCCGAGCGGAGCGCCCTCGACGGCAACTGCATCCACAACGACAACTTGCCGAGGGATTTCGAGCAGGGCGAGAACCCCTGCCTCCTGGAGCTCCGAGAGCTGGACCTCGAGCTCACCAGAGGTGCGGATGAAGGAGATCAAGCTGATGTGGGGAGCTGTGCGCAATAACAGGTGGGCGCCCAAGTTCGCGGGCCAGCGCCCGGGCACGCGCGCTCGCAAGTGGCAGGGTGAGAAGGCCAAGACTGGCGGCGAGACTTCGCTCGAGCACCTCAGCAGCGGCGCGGCCAAGGCGACGCAGGCAGGCCGCCGAAGGCGCGCGCGAGCTTCTCCAAGAAGTTCAAGCAGAAGAAGCAAGCGGAGAAGGACGCCAAGAAGCACGCCAAGGCCGAGCAGAAAAGGGCCCCGAGGCCTGCGAGGAGCCCCCCTGGCCAGGCGGCTCGCGTCACCGAGGGGGGCGTCCACGAGGGCAGGCGCAACAGAGTGCGGGTCGTCTGGCGAGTCCCGGGCGCCGAGGACGAGCACCGCCTGCGCGTCCTCGAGGTGGAGACCGCGGCGATCTTCCAGATCGAGAGCAGCGAATCTGGGGGGGTCGCGGGCGCTCGTTAGCTTCCGCCGGCTTCTGCTTCGGGCGGCGGAAGCAAGCGGCAGTTAGCGGAAACGGCGGAAACGACGGCGGGGGCGGCGGATGTTGACAAGAAAGTTGGCGGACGCAGGCGGAAGCAACGCGAAGCGGAAGCAGGCGGAAGCTAACGAGTGCCTGCGAATTCCGAGCGCCACAGGTCACGATCGAGCAGGACTACGAGTCCCCCAAGCCGCGCAAGCTCGACTGGCGCCAGACCAGATAGACTCGCCGCACCGAGCTCGCCAAGGAGTACGCGATCATGAACGGCGAGCATATTGCCAAGGGCGACGCTCTCGAGCTGGGCACAGTGCACGCGCTGCTGGGCGAGATCGAGGAGCGCGCGGGCGCCCCCGCAACCGTTCTGGCGGTGGAGCCCACGGTGGCAGTCGCCTGGGCTCGAGAGGGCCAGGGCGAGGACGCACCCGCCGCCCAGCAGCCCGACGAGCAGAGGCGCTGGGCTGAGAGGGTCGACGAGGTCCAGCACGTGCTGGTCTGCGAGCACTCCGAGGCGCCTGCGCACTACATGTACCTCAAGGTCGGCGGCTGCTACAATTGCCCCCCCCCCCACCCCACCCCAAGGCGCCTCCAGCGTTTCGCTCCAGTTTGGAGCGCATCCTGGAGGCGCCCTGGGCAGGGGGCACTTGCTGCAATTCCCACCAGGTCTCGAGGATCGGCGGGCGCGGGGTTCGCGGCGGAGTGCCGCGACGCCCTAGAGCAGCCGTCCGAGAACGCCACGCAGGCCCAAAAGGGCCTTATGCGAACTCACACCTACGCCCCACGATTTCTGAGGAGGGAGGTCGGGTCCACTTTGCCCGGGAGCTGCCGAACAAAGTGAACCCCGCCCTCCTTTGCAGAAATCGCGGGTAGGGTCCGCGCGTGGCCTCCCAAGGCCGCCGCGAGCATCCCCCGCAAGCTCGGCGCCGTTGGCCCTGGCGAGAATTGCCCAGCACCGAGCAACAAACAGTGCCCAGCAGACGGTTGGAGCGCGCCCTGCGCGAGATCCGAGACGAGGGCCGCCAAATGCCAGTGAGCCTCAACGCCATGGTCGCTTCAGGCAACGAGTTTATCAATGAATTCACGGGGGCCAGCGACGACGACTTGGCGACGGCCAAGGCCGCAGCCAAGGCCAAGCGCAAGTCCAACCCGTGCAAGGGCCCCACGACGGCCGAGCCGAAGTGCGCCACCTTCGAGGAGGCAAGCGCCGCCGCCCAGCTTTTCACCAAGTGTCTCCCATGCAAGGGCGGCTCCAAAGGATGCCGCGCTTGCACGGGAGAGTGGTTCGACGCCCAGCGCAAGAAAGGTCTCTTGGCCAGATCGGCCAAGGGACTCTCTCGCGCTGGCAAAATGCAGGCACGGGCCTCGAGGTCCATCGAGTCAGCCTTGTGCCGAGCGCCTGCTTAGCCGCGAGCCTCGAGATCTCTCGAGTCAGCCTTGTGCCGAGCGCCCAGGATCACCACCATCATCACCATCGTCATCGTCGCCATCATCATAACTTACCTTCCCCAGGCACATATTTTATCATCCCCGTCAGAACCCCGAACTTTAGTACCCCCGGGGTACCACTATGGCCCGCGCCGGGTTATTCTCGGCCACGGCGTCTGGTTGCGCAGCAAGTCGGTCAGGCACGCGTTCGTGGCTCCCCCAGACAGCGCCGAGCTTGGGCTCAGCAGAAGCGTCGGCCCTCTTGGGGGAACTCTTGGGATATCCCTCAGGCGCCTCTTGGAGCTGTTTTGGGGGGCCTCTTGGGGGCGTCTTGGGGGGCCCCAGGGACATTGGGGACCTGCCGGCGGTCGGGGGGTCATCTTCGGGGAAGGGTTTGAAATGTCAGAGCTGGGGCGCCCTTCTCGCGCGGAGGAGGAATGGCCCTCGCTTCGCCGTCCAGTCGCGCGCTCGGGTCTTCGCTTTTACCCTTCCCATTATTCGGCTGCCCCCCACTTTGACCGCGAGGCTGCTAGGCACCTCGCCGCCATGCAAGGAGGATGATCCATCGAAAGAGGAGCCGCAAGATATCGACTGCGACGGCCTCCCCGCTCGCCCTGCCTTCCCTGCCCTCCTCGTCGCCCCGTCCGCCGGCCTCCCAGAGTTTTCCCCGGCTGCTGGGGGATTTCCAGCCTCGGGATGGGTTCCAGCAGCTGCGCGTCGCCGAAGGCGCCCAGGCGCGCGCGCGGATCGCCCCGAACGGCCGCTGGAGACCCGAGGCATTTCCCGAAAGCCAGGCCCCCTTGCGCCGTAGAAAGATCACGGCGGGGAGTTTCTGTCGCGGTCTTTGGCGTCTGGGGGCCCTCGACCCTGGGGCCGTAACAAAAGTGCCCAGGCATGAGAGACTGGACCAAGGGAATCAGCGGGCAGACCAGGGTGGAAGTGAGAGGGGCAGGCCTTCTCAGAAGGCAGGGAAGTCCCCCGGCCCTCTGAGAGGTTTTCCTAGCTTTCTCAGAAGATCCGAGAAGCCCCGCCGCCTTGAGAGGGCTTTCGCTTTCTGGCCCCCCCCGTCGCTTGCCGCCGAGGGAAATCGAGTCTCGACCTCCAGGGGCCCACGCGAAAAAACCGCGACGCCGGAGGTCTGTAATTCTGGGCGCGCCCTGCGGCTTCCAGCGCGCCGCAGTCGCCGCCGCGCTTCGGCCCAGAGCGCGGGCCTGTTCTGCGCAGGGTTTGGGCGCGCCTCCGTCGGAGGCAGGCTAAGCCTCAGCCTTGCTGAATCGTTGGCTCATTTGGTTGGTCGAATCGTTCCTCGCAGGCCGCTGCTTTCTCCAAATCCCCTAGTCGGTTCCATCTGTGATTTCAGAAGACTCGCTGCTCGTCTCACTCGCCCTCTGCCGCTGCTGCTCAGCTGTCCAGGGCCTCTCCGCCGCCGCCCACTTGGATCTAATCATTTTCCAGGGCCCTTGGCTAATTGAGCCGCGTCCTCTGCCGCGCAGAGCGCGAGAACAGCACTGCCAGCGATAATCTTCCATATCTCAGCGGCAGCTTGGAGCGAGGCTCGCCATCCCGGCCCGCGGGGCCGCGCGCATTGCAAAGACGGCGTCTGCGACGCGTCTATCCAGATTGAAATCGAAGCCCAGCTGCTTCCTCGCGCTGTTGCTCAGCACCTACGCCAGCGTCAGCGACGCCAGCACCAACGCCTACTACGCCTACCCTGCCAACTCCTACGCCAGCGTCAGCGACGCCAGCACTCGCGCCTACTACGCCTCCAACGCCAACGCCTACGCCAGCGTCAGCGACGCCAGCGCCTACGCCTGCGCCTACACCCAGAACTTTAGCGACGCCGCCAAGTTCGATTTCCCGTGCCCTCAGAAGTTCAGCGAAGCCGCTGAGTTCGACTTCGCATACTCCCAGAACTTCAGCGACGCCGCCGAGTTCGATTTCTCGTGCCCTCAGAACATCAGCGACACCGCCGAGTTCGCTTTCCTTTACCCCCAGGACTTCAGCGAAGCCACAGAGTTCGATTTCCTTCACTTCGATTTCTGCGTTTACCCTTTCGCAGAGATGACAGAACTTTCTTGCAATTTCGGACAGTCAATTGTACTTACATGGAACGGAGATCCCTCGAAGTGGAAAGACTACAAGCAGGAGGTGAAGCTGTGGAGAGCGAGAACCTCTCAGTGACGCAGGGTCTCGCGTCGAAGCTCGTACTCAGGCTCAGCGGGACAGCGAGAAGCGCAGCATTGAATATGGCGGAAGAGCAGCTGCACCCGGCAGCTGCAGCAGACATCGAGGACGCCGACGAGAAGAAGCGCAACAGGAATCAGGTCGGCACCGAGAATGGCCCACTGCATTTGGAAGCGAACTTGGGTCAGCAGAAGCCCGTGCAGAAGGGCGAGACCCTCGAGAAGTGTCTCGAATCTGCCCAGCATCACCGACGGCGAGGTGAACGAATGACGGACTGGCTCATCCGCTTCGAGACCCGTTTACAGCAGCTACGCGAGAACGAGGTGGACCTCAACGCGCTGGGCGACGCGGCGGGATGGTTCTTTCTGCGACAGGACTGTCTCACGGCCGAGCGCCGCGAGCGCGTCGTGGGCAACCTGCCCGACGAACGCTGAGGCTACCAGAGCATCCGCGGACTGTTGGCGCGAATGTTTCCGGACATCCACAATTCCGAGCGCCGCGCCCCGCCGCCGCCGAGGTCGCGGAGCAATCAGTCGCGCCCCCACGGCGGCTGGCGCAGCAACGCTTCCTCCAGCCGTGGAGGGCGCTCTACTAACGTCGTCGGCGAGCCCGCCGACGAGGGCGACGAAGAGCAAGAGGGCGGGCGACGACGAGGACGAGGCCGACGTGCAGGACATCGCTCGCCAGGAGCTCGAGGCTTTCAGCGCCGAGCTCGAGTCCTCCAACGTGGACATCTCCGAGCTCTTCGACGGCAGCGACTCTGCCAAGGTCGAGGCCGCCGCGGCGGAGCTTGCCGCCATTCCCGAGGCCATGGCCACCATCGGGTCAGCCCGGGAGGCCCTGAAGGGCCGCGGCAAGTCGAACAGGCCCGCGCCGTCTCGCCGCCAGGCCAAGCTCCAGAGCCGGGTCGACCAGCAAGAAGACGTCGCCGCGCTGGGGCCGCGGCGAGACCGGGCACTGGACGGGAGACCCGGAGTGCCCCACGCCGGGCGCTCGCAAGTTCGCGCCCAAGGACGGCAAGTCCAAGGGCGGTGGGCGGGGGGGCCGAGGACGTCGCCCACGGCGCCGGGCGCGCATCGCCGAGCGGGCCCAGTTCGCGGACGAGGAAATCGCTTTTCACCCGCAGGGACCTGCGTCGCCGCCTCCTGAGGCCTGCGTCTCAGAGCGGCTGATTCACCACCTGCCGAACGTGAACGTCGCGATCGGCAGCGGGAAGCCCGCGGACGAAGGCATCGGCGCTGTGGATACCGCTTGCCCTTTCTCTGCGTCTCGGGCAGGAAGTGGTACGACAACTACAAGGACATCCTCGCCAGGATGGGCCTCGCCGACCAGATCCTCGAGGAGCACGAGGACGTTATCCACAGGTTCGGCAACGGAGGCGCTCTCCCGAGCAAGCCGCGCGTCACCGCGCCGCTCGTGCTCTGCGGCCAGGCCGTCCGCGTCGTGTTCAGCGTCGTGGACAGTCCCGCGCTTGGCCTGCTCATCGGCCGCGACATCATACAGCCTTCCAAGATCGACCTCTCTGTGGAAGGGCCAGATCCGCATCGGGAGCTCCGCCCAGAAGCTCATGGCGAGTGCCGCGGGCCACCCCGCGATCAAGTTGCAGCTAGAGGACTGGCAGGTGGTCGAGGACCCTGGCATGGAGCGACCTCCCAAGCCAGCCAGCCGACCGAAGGTGAGCGACGAACCTACGGTCAACGCTACGATCAAGACCGGCACGCTGATCGATACGATCAGAAGGAGCTGAACGTCCCGAGGCGACTCCAGCCTCGTCGACCGAAAGGGTCACGGCTTTTGTCTGCCGTGGATTCAGCTCTGGTTTGCTGCCCCACCGCAGCGCCAGCTCCGAGCTTCACGTTGACGACGCTGCCGCAGATCACCTCCCCCACGACGTGCGTGACCGAGCCGCTGCAGGACTGCATCGCCTGCGGCGAGAAGGCCTGCGAGGTCTGCGGCCACCGTGGTTTCTGCTCGGACTGCGTCTTCGGCACGCCCGTGACTCTGGGCTACGACCAGGGACTCGATGGCATCACAAACGCCAGCCCAGGACCCGAGGTCAACGTCGCGGAGGAGGAGCAGCTACGCGCGCGGACGCTCAAGAAGGGGGCGAAGCCGCAGCTGATCGCAGGCAAGCGTTCGGCTTTCGTCATCGGAAAGAGCAGCATCCAGCCGCATCAAATCAGCCAGGCCTGGGTCACCAACCTGGCAAAATCTATTACCAGATCCAGCCCGACCTCCACAGCGAGCAGCACCGTGCCTTACGAGTGGTGCTGCAACCTGGACAGCCAGCTCAGTGCTACCTGGGGGAAGAAGGGGGGAGCTGCTGTCAGATGCGGTCTTCCAGGCTGCGATCTCTCAAAACGGTTCGTGGTCAACAAGCTGGAGGGCAGGATCAGGTCCAACCTTGCCAGTGGTAAGAGCGTGCGAGTTCACGCTGCATTTCCTTGCCAGCCGTGGACCTCACTACGGCGACTTGTCGTGAAGATCGACCCGAGTAAGATCCCGCAGCTCAAGAAGGACTGGGCCAAGTCCAAGCTCATGATCGGACTGCCCCTGCAGTCCATGTTCTGGCTGCGCAAAGAGTTCGGCGCCCAGCTCGCCGTCTCGTTCGAGTGGCCGGGGTGCTGCGACGGATGGGGCCCCAACAAGAACTCGACCGCCAAGCAGCTGAAGGAGCAGCTCCCGCAAGTCATAGACTTCGATGGCTGCGCGTTCGACCTCAAGACGAAGAAGGGCGTCCACATCAAGAAGCCGTGGAGGATCGTCACCGTCCACTACGGGTTCGACGACTCGCTCAGGAGGTTCTGCGATGAGTCGCATCCCCACGCCGAGGCTCGCGGCAAGATCGCGAAGAACAGCGAAAACTACACGCACAAGCTCGTGAAGGCGCTGGCCGGGCATCTGCAGCGACCAAACCGCCGACCCCTACGCGAAGCACACCCTACAGCACGAAGGGCGAGCAGGAGGACGGTTCTGGCCGCCGCAGCCGCACAGGAGCCGGTGCTCACGGCCGCGGAGGAGCGGACGCTCAGGTCCGCCGTGATGCAGCTCCACGTGAACACGGGGCACCCGTCCAACGACTCGCTTGCCCGAGCTATCCGCGTGACAGGCGGATCGCAGAGATCCATAGAGATGGCTCTCAACCGCTACTGCGAGGTCTGTGCAGCACATCAACGGCCACTGCCGCACCTGCCGGGCAGGATCAAACTGGACAGGGATTTCAACGACTCCATCGGAGTGGGCTTCTTTACCCTGGCCGACTACGCGGGCATTTAGCTGATCTACCTGAACGTGGTCGATCTGGCCTCAGGTTTTACGATGCGCGGCACGGCTGCGTCAAGGCACCCACCAGTTGTATTCGCTTGACTGCTGCAGATTTGGATCACGCCTTTTGGCGCACCCCAACGCGTCATATTTGATGGAGGAGGCGAGTTCAAGCGATAGTTCCCCAAGGAGCTGGAGGACATGGGTTGCCGCCTGATGACCACCTCTGCGGCTACGCCGCAGCAGAGTGCTACCGTGGAGCGACATGGAGGCATGTGGAAGGTGCACGCGAGGAAGCTGATCGACCAGTTCAGCATCAGGCTCGACCAGCCCGAGATCGCCCACAAGGTCCTGTGGGTGATCGCCTCCGTGTGCTCGGCCATGAACAGCCAGGTCAACTCCACGGGCTACTCGCCGTCGCAGTGGGTGCTCGGACGAGGCCTTCGGCTTCCCTACTGCTTGCTGGACAACGCGGGCAGGCTTTCCCTGCGCGAGCGCATCGTGTCCGACAAGCCGTTCTCAGAGAGGATCGCCATCGTGAAGGCCGCGCAGATCTCCACACAGCAGCTGAGGTTCAACCAGTCCCTCTCGAGAGCGCTGCTGGCCCGGTCTCGGGCAGATGGAGCTCAGCACGCCAGCGACGTCTACCAGACTGACGACCGGGTGTACTACTGGAGGGGCAACGGCAAGCCCAAGCGAGAATGGGCTTTGCAGTGGCACGGGCCCGGCGTCATCATCGGATTCGAGGGCGCCTCGAACGTCTGGGTCAGCCACCGCCCCACGACCGCGAAAGTCAACCGTGGACACCTACGCCACGCCGCGGCATCGGAGCTCGCGCCGCGGGGACAAGTGCTGAACGCGCTGAACGGTAGCCAGCCGCCCGGGCCACCGCCAGGCGCCCCGCCAGGGACCGCAGGGCCCGCGCCTCCTCCAGCGGCGGTGGCGCAGGCGGTGGGCCCCCGCCTCCTGGCCACGGCTGAGGACGCGATGGCCCCGTACCGCCAGGAGACGGCGAGGACACATTCCTCGACCTCTCGGGCCCTACACTTCAGAAGCGCCCCCGCAGCGACGGGCAGCCTCCACCGCCAGCGCTGCCAGCGCCAGTTCAGCAGCCAGCCCTCCAGGCGTACTATTTCGGTAACATCGAGAACGCCGAAACGAACCAGCGCGCCCATCAGTACGCCGAATGGCTGGCACGCAAACAAGGAGACGGTTATTTCACAACCAGTGGAGGAGCCAGCGGCAGTGGAGGAGCAGCCCCACCGCCTTCGGGAGGAGACGTGGCGCCGCCGCTGCCACCGCCACCGCCGGCGGCGCCGCCCCCTGCGGCGCCCGACATGGGCCCGGGCGCTGCTGCCGCTCCTGCCGCCGCTGATCATCCTGCTGCCCCTGCCGCCGCAGATTTTCATCAATATCCTGAACCCGCACCTCAGGGCCCGGTCGACGACGCCGAGGACGACGGGAGGTCCGACAGCTCCGGGTCGGACACGATGCGGGACTTGCAAATGGCCGCGGAGGAGCAGTCTCGACAGGAGCAGTAGCAAGGCGCCCATTGGACACCGAGAACCAGCTCGGCACGAAGGCACAGCGACAGGCGACAGGTTCACCAAGAATCCGTACCGCATGCTCTTCGACGTGACCGCGAGCTCGACCCGCGCGAGCGCGCAGCCAATCGCAGGGGGCCGCTGGGCGATTTGCCCAGGTGTTTCAAGAGGCCGAAGGACGCGAACAAGGTCGACCTCTACCTGGACAACCTACTTCCAGAAGCACGCGGACGAGCTCCACGCAAGCACACGACTCCGCGAGGCACTGCTGACGGGCAACGCGACCGCCCAGGAACTCAAGTACGATACCCTGAGCGCCTCCGAGAAGAAGAACATGGACGCCGCCATGTAGACCGAGCGGCCCAAATGGACGGGGTCCGGCGCCTACGAGAAGCTCCCGCCCAGGGAGCTGAAGGAGCTCCTGCGGCGCAGCCCCGGCATCCGCCCTGCGGGCTGCGGGCACACGCTGGGTGCTGACCAGCAAGGGCCAGAACGTAATGAAGGCCCGTCTGGTCGTGCAGGGCTGCTAGGAGGACAAGTCGCAGATCGGGACGGACGCGCCTACGGGGTCAAGGGACGCGCTGTACCTTACCCTGGCGCCCGCGGCCCAGAAGAACTGGGACATCTCATCCTGCGACGCGATGGCGGCCTACCTGCAGTCGGGGAACATCGAGAGGCTGCTGCTCCTGCGCATGCCGGCCAAGAACCCACCGCCGGGGACGCAGCCTGGCGAGACCGCGATGGCCACAGGCGCGATCTACGGGACGCGCGACGCCAGGAGGCAGTGGTACCTCTACGCCCAGAAGGTCTTCGCCGAACACGGCCTCGTGGAGAGCAAGCTCGAGAAGGGCCTTTATTACTTCTACGACGAAGGTGGGCTCGCCGCTGGTATCCACTCCCACGTGGGCGACTTCCTGACCGCCCAGCGTAACAACTGCACCAAGTGGAAGTCCACTATTGCATCGCTGGGGAAGAAGCTACACCTCAAGCAGGTCGACGGGGTCATCAAGTACTGTGGACGTACAATCACCAAGCTCGACCACGAGTTTCGGGTGACCCAGGCCACCGCCGCCTCGCAGGTGGACCACATCGACCTGAAGGCCCCGAAGGGCCGCAATGCCGAGGATCGGCTCACCGCCGCCGAGGTGATGAGCTACCGCCACACGCTCGGGCAGCTGCTATGGCTAGCAGTCCAGACCCGGGTGGACATCGCCTGCCCGGTGAGCTTTGCGGCCCGCAGCACCAACGTCGCCACCGTGGCCGACGCGAAGACCCTGAACAACACCGTCACCTACGTGCACTCGACCGCGCATTTCGCGATGGTGCTGAAGCGCGGGCTCGTCGACCTGATGACGGCCACCACAGCGTGCTTCAGCGACGCTGCGTTCGCCAACGTGGACGGGGTCAGGAGCCTGTGGGGCATGGTGATGGGGTCACTCACCGCCCGCGCGATGTCGTCGGCGGCCGCTGCGACTTTTGCCTACCCGTGGCCTGGCACTCGGGCGCGGTCAAGAGGTCGGTGAAGACGACCCTCGCTGCCGAGGGCTACGCGACACTCGAGGGATCGGAGACCAACATCTGGTCCCGCCAGCTGCTGACCGAGGCCTACAACCCCAAGACGGCGCTGGCTCAAGCAGATCGACGTACTCGCCGACAAGCGCCCTGGGGAGATCTACAGCGACAGCAAGGGTTTCGTGACGCACATCGCTTCTGATGTGGGCCAGTCTAGCGACAAGCGGTTCCGCATCGTCGCCTCCATGATCAAGGAGGCCGTGCAACCCAACAGTGCATTCAAGCCCTGCTGGATCCCGACCTGGGCCATGGTCGCGGACGCCTTGACTAAGGCGGTGGAAGCCGGCGCCCTGCTGGCCTTCTTCGGGGCCCGCAAGCACAGCTACGGGACCCGGCAGTCGCATGCCGCCATGCTCGCCTCCGTGCTGCTTGCCTGTCTCGGCGAGGTCAAGGGACAGCCTACGCCTGCGCCGACGGTGCCGGACTACAGCTTCTACATATGCCTGGTGACGCTCACGCTGTTCCTCGGCATGGCTATCGGCTTCGGCATCTTCATGACGCTCTTGACGATCATGAGGCAGAACAACATGATCGTCACCGAGGAGAACGTCGCCGAGGCGAAGGCAATGGGCGAGCATCCCGGCTGGGACGGCCGCATGATTGGCCGGCGCCGTAATATTGCAGCTACCATCCCCGAGGATCGCGACCACGACGGCGACATCACGATGCACCCCTCGGATGGACACAGCAGCGCGCAGGCATCGAGTTCAGCAGCATCGGCTTCAGGCGTCTCTTTCAGACACCACACATCGCAGCTGCCGATGCCAGCACCACCGCCTGCGATTCACCAGCCACCGCTGCCGCCAGCACCACCGCCTGCCAGCGCCCCACCTACCGCAACATCAGCACGATCGAGGTCAGCGAGATCTGGGAGTGCGGGTTCAGCCCCTACCTCACAAAGCATAGTCACCGTATCGAGTTCATGGAGTCCAGTATCTGTGCGCGTGGTTCCGTGGAACGGTTCCGCACCGACGGCGTCGTCGAACGAGATGCTCAACTGCGTGACCGCCGTCCCGCGCCATGATTTCATAATCGGGCATAACCCCCATAGCGTCTACATTACCTGCAGGACCTGCAAGAAGCACTCGCCATGGCTTCTCCAGTTCTTCAGGAGCAGCAGTCCCGATTTCACGAACTTCCCCGAAGGCGCGATGCATGATCTCATGGGCCGTTGGAGGAGGCTCACCGGCGACCCCGCTTACGTAAGTCTGCATTGCCGCTCAGGTTTCGCACCCGGCAAACATATTTTTCACGTAAATCCGCAAGTATAAAAGGTTCACTCAGTATGCACACGTTTTTTGTTGCATAGATGTGATGACGATCGCACCCATTCAGATCTTATCCAAATAAGATAGCTATTTTGAGCTCTGTCGCTTCGCGATCGAAAACCTTCTGTTGCTAGCCTTGCCTGGTTTTGGTTATAGCGCAGGTGGCGCTGAAAGCTGAGTATATCCTGCAGGTCGCGTGTAGCGCAACCGCTTAAGTGCCCCGAGGGCTGCCTGCAATGCAAGCCGTGTCGAGCCGTTTGCTCGCCTTCTGCCAGCACGCCTGGCGCTCCGCTTAATGAAGATAGCGCCAGGCTTATCTGCCCGGCTGCTCTGGCGCCTCGTGCGCCCGCCCGGCGCCGCTTGAGCATCGTGCAGGAGGTGTGTGATTCCAGAAGATTCGCTGTTCCTCTCACTCGCCCTCTGCCGCTGCTGCTCAGCTCTCCAGGGTCTCTCTGCCGCCGCGCATTTGGCTCTCATAATTTTCCAGGGCCCTTGGCTAATTGAGCTACGTCCTCTGCCGCGCAGAGCGAGAGAAGAGCATGCTCAGCGATAATATTCCATATCGCACCATCAACGCATGGGCCGTTGAGAAAGCAAGGGGAACTCGGGTATGCACTCCAGTGGGGCACTCGCGTCGTGGATGAATGCCCTCCCGGCGTATGTCTCCGAGTTGGGCGCAGAATTTCACAGACCATCCAAAGTGCCACTGCTAATTCGTGGACTGCGGTCGCCATGCCTCTTGCTGCCAGGAAGCCATGTGGTTGATGCGGCCAGCCTGGGTGAGACTTGGATGCGCATGAGGCCGCCGGTCTCTTCAGCGGCAAACCATTTCTATAGCGGAGGGCGCCAACCGTCCACATGCGTATCCTGCGTGCGGCCCTCACGTGTTCCACACGTTTGTCCAGCCGTGTGTGTGTGTGTGTGTGTGTGTGTGTGTGTGTGTGTGTGTGTGTGTGTGTGTGTGTGTGTGTGTGTGTGTGTGTGTGTGTGTGTGTGTGTGTGTGTGTGTGTGTGTGTGTGTGTGTGTGTGTGTGTGTGTGTGTGTGTGTGTGTGTGTGTGTGTGTGTGTGTGTGTGTGTGTGTGCGTGCGTGCGTGCGTGCGTGCGTGCGTGCGTGTGTGTGTGTGTGTGTTTGTGTGTGTGCGCGCATTTCCATAGCGTGGCTTCCTGTGGCAAGGCCCTGCGCCACCCTGGTGGCTGCCGAGGGCCTGCCGCGCACTCGCACTGACGCTGCCTGACCTCGCCGCGCGCGCAGCAACGCGGCGAGGTCAGGCAGCGTCAGGGCGAGCTTCTGCTTCCCGTGTCCTGGTCAGCTCGTCCTCGATTTTCTCCCCCCCCCACCAACCCCCTCCTCTGGCGGCGGCAGGCCGCGGCGGCCCTCCGCGCCGCGGACGAGGAGCCAGGGGCATCAGCGGCCCGCGCGCGTTAGGCGCGGTTAGTTCACTCGATCGTTGCGCCCTGGACGACGAGGCGACAGAGGCGTCCGCTGGGTGATCGGCAGCGGGGGTGGCAGTGATCACGAGCCGCGAACATATCCGTACCCGCGCCCTCGCGGTCCAGGTTTCAGGGCGCGATCACGCGGATACGCGGTCGCACGGGTGCGTTCCGCGCGGGGCATCCGCGAAAATACGCCCCGTATTCGCGGGGTCGCGGCCCAGTGGCCTGACCCGCGAGGCAGCGGATATGGATATGTCTGTTGCCCACGTCCGGGAGGTTTCGGCGTCGTCGGCGGCATCGGCGTCGGTGCGGAAGTCGTCGGCGGCGTCGGCGTCGGCGTGAACGTCGCCGGCGTCGGCATGGGCGGCCTGCGCGGCGAGAGGGCACGATATTGAGTGGGCGACCAAGACGACGAGGCGGCAGAGGTCTGAAAGCCCTTCGAGAGACCTGGAGGGCCCAAGATGGCCACCACGAGGCCCCCAGATCGCTCCCACAGGGCCCCACGGAGCGCCACGGTGGGATAACGCAGCCACACGGCTGGCAGCCCCGAGCCCTCGAGGTGCCCCCCACCCCCAGGCGGAGGCGGGGGGGGATGGGAGGGGCGCGCCCGTGCGAGCGGAGAACCGACCCGGGTGAGCTGGCCCGTAGGCTCCTCGAAGTGCACCCAGAGTTTCGAAGAAGAAGAAACGCCATAAACACAAATTGATGGCGCTCCGCGCGGAGCGCCTAGAGTGTGCGTTTATGGCGTCTTTTCTTCTGCTAGAGTTGGAAGCCGAGGCCAGCGCAGGGGTGCACAGAGCGGGGAATGGCCTACCCTGCAGGTTCGGTCAAGAGCACGTCGCTGAGCGGTGCCAGGAGGGCGAGCAGAGGTTTGGCCAGTTGGGCTGCATCGGAGTCGATTGCGGGCGGTCAGTTCGGTATCGGGTCGGCCGTCGTGTCGCTGCCACATCGCAGGCTGCCCTTCCAGGCCGCCTGTGGCCTGTGCGGCTTCGGCGTCGTTTTCGGGTTCTCTCGGAGGCTGTGCGGCCGCGCAGAGCGAAGATCGAGTCGAAGAAGCAGGTCGACCTGGATACCTCGCATCAAAAGGGACACTGCATCGACGAAAGAAAACAGCATAATCATGTTGGCCTGCATGTGCCCCAAACAATGGGTTATTGCATCGTGGAGGTGAAAGCTCTACGGCGTGAGCCATGTGGTGTGAGCTTTGAAGGTGTGAGCTATGAAGCTGTGCGGTGTAAGCTATGTGGCATGAGCTATGAGTTGTAAACTCTGTGTTTTACGTATGTTGTGTTGTGCAAGTTTTGCGGTGTGAGCCCAGTGGTGTTAGCTATGCGGTCCAAGCTATTTGGTGTAAGTTTTGTTGTGTAGGCCATTCGGTGCAAGCCACGGTGTGCAAGCTGTGTGGTGTAGGCTATGGGGTTTGAGCCATGGGGCGTAAGCTACATATGTGGTGGTGACTATGTGGTCTTAGCCACGAGGCGCCCACGAGCGGGCCCGCGTCGCCTGGGGCGCCTGGGAAACCCACACGGCGCATGGGCGCCCGCGTGGTGCCGACGGGCGGACACGAGGCGCCCACGAGCCGCCCGATTGCTTGGCAGGTCAAGTAAGAGCCCCGAGGTGCCAGCACGGACCTGGCAAAAAGTTCGCGCCTGTGCCAGTAGTCCACCCTCTATATATAGCAGAAGGTGCGCTCCAGAGAGTTCTTGGCCTTCGGCAACCCTCGCCCTCGGCGGAAGCCAGCGGACTGGCGGATGAGGTACATCAGCTGCCGGGCCCGCCGGCGGCAGGCGGCGGGGCGGCGGAAGTGGCAGTGATCGGAGCTGTGCCGGAAGGTTTCGTTGGACAAGGCTGGCTTCGCTAGACCTGAGGCACCCGGAGCCCGACCTGAGGCCCCCCAGCTCGGCCTGAGGCGCCCCAGCAGCCGTCGAAAGAAGCCTTCTTGAGCCAGTCCTTCTCGCCGTTCTCGAAGGGAGACGACGTCATTTTGGAGTTCCAGGGTTGCCAGAAGCAGCCTTGTCAGCACACGCGGCAGGAGGTCGTCCTCAAGATCCGGGCCATGGTCCACGAGCGCAAGTTGCGTGTCCACGGCATCTTCACCGACTTCGACCCCCTTCGCCGGGGGTTCTGCTCCATGTCGCACGTCAGGACCTTCATTGAATCAGGAGGAGTGGGAGTGCCGAGGCCCAGCCAAGGGATCCAGACTGGGAGGAGGGGGAGGCGGATGGGGAAGGGCGTGACGGTTGTTCGAGCTGAGACTCATTCTCCTCTCCTCTCTGCCCCTGGGGCTGGCAGGCAAGTCCTATCCCCCATGGTGGAGCGCGCATTGGTTTCGCGCGGAACGGTTCTTCACCGCTGAACAGCGTGCGACATCAAAAGCAAATAATCGTAGTGGTCTCAGATCCGCTTGCGCTGCCCCCCCCCCGCAAGGCAGACCTCGCCATGAAGAAAGCGGTTCCTGAGGGAAGCGTGATCTGCGTTGTTTCGCACTTCTCTTGCTCGTGGGGCCCTCCTCGGGCCCTGGGGGCTGTCACAACAAAAGACTCGGGGTGAAGAGCTGGTCCCGGCGAAAAGCCCGGGGGTCCGGGTCCATGTCCCTCAGAGGCCCGCTCACGCACTGCTCCTCCCCACCCTTTCTTCTCGAGGAAGAGGACAAGGAGGCGGAGGAGGAGGAGGAGGAGGAGGGCAACGTCACGCTCAGGTTGGTCTAATGTTAAAGGGGGGAGGGAGGGGAGGGACACGTGCTGGCCAGCCCGCGCACTGCTCCGATCTGCTCCGCCCCGTCCTCTTTCTTTGAGGGCGCGCGCTGCGCCGCTCCCCCCCTGACCTGCGGTCACTGCCGTCCCGCCTAGGCCGCGGAAGGAGTGGCGCGAGGGGGGCGGTCTCCCGAGAAGGCGGGAGGGCCTCGTCGAAGCAGGAGGCACGCTGACAAGGCCTTGGAGGCTTCCCAGAGGCCCTCGCAGAAGCCGCCTGGGGGCCTCCTGAGATCCCGCCCTCCTCGGTTGGTTTCTGGCCGCCTGAGGTGTCGACACCCGCCTCTTCTTTCGGGGGCGGCCAAGAGGGGGGGGGCGGGGGGGGGGGGGATGACTATGGGGTGGGGTGGGAGGGGGGTGGGAGATCATGGCCCAGGCCACGATACCTCCCCTGGTCTCATGGCCCCTCTTCCCGTGTGCATGTTTCCCTTGGCACCCCCCCCGGGGGGCCGCGCACATGCCTCGGGCGACCCGCCCCGCCCCCCCCTGCTTGGATGCCCCCCTCTTGGCCGCCCCCGACGATCTGCCTCGCCGTCGGCGCACCGCGCCCCAGCACGCCCGGCTGTGCCCCCCCGCGCAGGCCTGTGTTCGTCGGCCCTCCCGCTCGGGGCCCTCGCGCTGCGCGCCTGGACGCCTCCTGGACGCCTCCTCGTCGCCCCGCGCGCCGACCGCCTGGGGAGTTGCACGCTCCCCCTCCTCGCTGCGCCTAGGCACGAAGGGCACGGGTGCCGAGGGAGGCGTGCCCCGCACCGCCTCGCAGTCTTCCTGCTCCTGGGGCCCTCCGCGGGCCCCGGGACTCGGACAACGAGTGGGGATGAGGAGCCGGTCCCGGGGGAAGGCCCCGAGGTCCAGCACCCGTTTCCCCTCGGGACCCTTTTTCTGTCGTGCCGACCTCTGAGCAGCCCGTCCTGCACGCTGGCCGGTTGGGGTCTCCTCCTGCTTTTGCTGGGTGCCATTCCTGTGTCGCGCCCCGTGGGTAGTGGACGAGTGGCAGTGGTGCCACTTCGCCGGTGAAGGAAGCAGTGTGAGAGTGGGCGCTCGGGCGGCCTGTAGCTAACAGCGATCTAGCGGATCCCCCCTGT
This sequence comes from Prorocentrum cordatum, assembly GCA_963575745.1. NCBI lineage: Eukaryota > Dinophyceae > Prorocentrales > Prorocentraceae > Prorocentrum > Prorocentrum cordatum. The sequence goes on along the minus strand of CAUYUJ010014749.1, from coordinate 198,090 downwards.
CTTTGCAAGGCACGCTTCCAGCCCGACTTGGAGGCGTCCTTCCATGGTCACTTTCAACTATGGCGCCGCCCTCAACGCAGGCTGGCAATTCACATGGCGCCGCGTCACAAGGGCTCTGTATTGGAGCGGCGGCCATGGCCAACACGGGTCTCAGATAGCCCCCTTGTGCCACGGGGACAACCCACACGGGGTCACATCAGCCCCGCTGGACCCCGAGGGCTTCCCCCGAGGGCTCCCGAGCGGGGTCACGCAACATGCCCGCCAACACGGGTGTGTGTGTGACTGCCGGAAGTTGGCAACGCTACAAAATCGACGCGGCCACATGTTCGTTGCCCGTTCATGTGTGGATCGCGGCTGTGGTGCCACACCGCAGGCGCAGCTACGCGAGTGCCTGAGCGTGCGCGGTCAAGCGGCCCGCGGGGCGCAGTGACGAGAGACGGGAGGGAGTGGGCAGTCATTCAAGCAGTGGCGAGGCGTCTCGGTTTGCCTGAAGGCCCACCAAAGAATGTTCTAAGAACTTGTTGCGGCTTGCGCGAAATATTATGTGAACACGCCTGGCTGAGACCGTATTGATTCGATGCATCTGCTTCATGTTCTGAGAACGTTGCTTTGTTTTTGAAGCATTCTTGTGTTTAAGAAAATTTCGTGATAGGCCTACAGCAATGCCTGGACAGTCGGTCCCTGCTCAAGTCATGAGTTCAGGAGTTGTCGCGCCCTCGTCTGTTCGCTAGTGTTTCGAGTGACACCGGCGCCCCGGCGCCCCCGCCCAGCCCCGCCCGCGTAGGGCAATCCCCCGTGGAACGTCATTGCGCTCGCCTCGCCTCGCCTCGCCTCTTCTGCGCCCCACCCTCCTTCCAAGACGATGGCTGGAAAGAGCAGTATGAACTTGGAAGGAGACGATCGCTCTAGACCAGGCGAGCGGAACGCAGCAGACCCCACATCCCGAAGTCCAGGATCTTGAGGCGAGGAGAGGTTTGCTTGCCGTGCCTCCGATTCCTGAGCCGCAGGTTGGCCGGCCACCAAGTCAGAGCATTGAGGCAATGCCCGCGGTTGTCCTCTTGCATCCGGGCGCATCTGAGGCACATCGGATGCCCCCAGAGAGGGTTCGTTCTTCAGGCAGACCTGAGAGGAAGACGAGTCTCCCCAGACTGTTCCGGAACGCTCTCGGAGCGTCCTGGGCCCTCTGGACGGGCTGCGGCGCCCGATCCACCCTCCAGACCCGTGGGCTCTGAGAGGTTCCCTGTTTCACCCGATCCGAGTTCATCCTCGTGCTGCCTTCTGCCACAGCTCCCTGTTTGAATTCCATGGCGGCGCGCACAGTTCCTTCTGGACTCTGCTCTTCTTGGCTGGCCGACGAGATGGCGCGCGGACCATCGGTGAGCGATGGGTCGCCGCCGCTGCGCGCGGGCGGCGGCCGGTGGAGGACAGTCTGCACCTACCTGAACGTCCTCCTGGAGGAGCGCGCGCACCCCCGTGTGGCTCCCCCGATCCACCCCTCCGTCCCAGGCCTCCTCGCGTCGTGAAGCAAATCTCGACAGCCATTCGTTCGTTCATTCAGGCCTCTGGGGGCCCCAGCTGGGCCACGGTGCCGTCAAGAAGCGATTCAGGATGAGAAGCCGGTCCCTGGGAAGGGGTCTAGACCTTTGGGGTCCACGTTGTGAAACAATCACTATGTCAGGGATCTGGGATCCCTCGATCCTTTCCCATCCCCCTCCTCTTCCTCCAGCGTCGACGTGGACGGGCTGAGCGTCCTGAGTGGGCCCGCCGACGGCCGCTACCGTCGTGGAGCCCGCTCTGAGGCCCACCGCAGCTCCTCCTCCTCCTCCTCCTCCTCCTCCTCCTCCTCCTCCTCCTCCTCCTCCTCCTCCTCCTCCTCCTTCTCCTTCGCCTTCTCCTCCAAAACATCCCATCTGCTCCTTCTCCTCCTCCTCCTCCTCCTCCTCCTCCTCCTCCTCCTCTTCCTCCTCCTCCTCCTCCGATCACTGGCTGAGCATGGAATCTGTCTGCGTGCGTACAGGCATCCAACTGAGGCGCCCCAGCGCACCCGCCGTTCCCTACATGGGACGCCCCCCAGGCGACATTTTGTTTGTTTTGAGCTATGTGAAGCTGTACAACTCCGGACCTGCGAGCCGCGGCCCCTGACCCAGGCCGGAGCAGAAGTGAATGAAAACGGCGTGGCGTTGCCGCTCCTGGCCGCTTTCGCGGTGCCATGTGCGTCAGAAACACGACGGGCCAGGACGCCCTGTAACGAGGAGGAGGAGGAGGAGGAGGAGGAGGAGGAGGAACATTGAAGAAACTGGACAGGCGCAGGTGCGCGGCCCAACTCTCCAGCGCGCAGACTCGCGACGGCCTGGAAAAGAAAACAAAAAAATAAAAATTGTGCCGACAGATTTCCGTACAAATGGCCCGGCACGCAGGGAGGAGGAGGAGGAGGAGGAGGAGGAGGAGGAGGAGGGAAACGAGCAGCTGCACAGCCGCCGGGTGCTTTGAGCACCTGCACGCGGCCTCCGGGCCCAGGAGTGGAAGGGAGGGCGGCAGGCAGGCAAGGCAAGGGGGCAGACGAGCAGGCGGCGGGGGGCGGGGGGGCATGGCCGCGGGGTGTGAGCCACCAGCCCCGCTGTTAGGCGCGCGTGCGCGGGGGCGGACGGGGGTGGGTCAAAGGGTGGCGTTGGTGCCGCGGGAACGGGGTGCCTAGGTCGCGCCCATTTCCCGGTCGGGCCAGCACGCCTGCACCTGCCGGGCGGCGCGGCGCCCACAGCTCCGTGCCGATGGCCGCGGCCAGCCGCCTGTTCCGCCACTCCCCACCCGAGCAGCCACGCCTCCGCGATTGTTTCATCGCGAGAGTGCGGAGGCTGGCTGTCGTCCAGGGGTGCGGTCGGCCGTAGCAGGTGTAGACCAGCGGCTGGTAGGTGATGTTCTGCCGCGCCAGAACGCCGTACTCGACCTTGCGCCGGTACATGGTGGCCGCGCAGTCTGGGCCGGCCGCCGCAGCGTCGGGCGAGGCGATGCCCACGTCGAGGGCCAGGAGGCCATTGCCGAGGGCGCCGGTCAGCACGTCGGCAGGTCGGAGGCGCGTGCCTGGCACCAGGCCCGGGGCCTCGAGTTCTGCGCCAGGGTCGCAGACTGTGGCCGCGGCGTGCACCCGGCGCGCAACCGCGTGGTGCCCCCGTGTAAACTCCGCCCGGCAGCAGCAGAGGGCGTGTGACCCCGCCCGGTCGAGAATCGCATGGCCGCAGAGGCCGCACGGGACCGGGTCCAGCGGCCCGGCGGCGCCGACGCGGAGGCGCAAGGCCTCGGTGAAATCGGGGTTGTCCATCACGGGCCCCTTGTGCTTCGAGAGGTTCCAGGGCCAGGAGTGGTCGCAGTCGGGGTGCTCGAGGTCGTCGAGCCGCCGCAGCGCTGCGTCGTCCCCGGCGTCCGCGTGCCGCTTGCGAAGGTCGTGTCGCCCCTGCTCGTCGAGGTAGCGAAGTAGAGCCCGCTGCAGGTGCAGCTGTCGCGTGCGGGGGGCGGCGCCGGGGTGCTCGTTGTCCCCGTCCTCGTCGAGCGGAAGCAGGTTGCGGCCGATGCCCCGGGGGCGGCCTCGGCGCTCCTGCGGCGCAGCGGCGGGCGCCTCCGCTTGCTGGTCGAAAGGGGCGGCCCACCGACCCTCGGCTTCCGCGGCGGCCTCCGAGAGCGCGGCCACGACGAGGCCGCCGACTGTGGGCGGCAGGCTGAGGACAAGGCGGGCCGCGGCGTCGTCCGTGCGCCTGTCGTACTCTGCCATGATGACCCCTTGTTCGCCCAGGCCTCTCTCTGTGAGGTGCGTGGCCATTTCCCGCACGTGGGGCCTCGAGCACACGCGGCTGGCCACGAAGGCCGCGAGAGACACCTGCGAGGCGGTCCGCATGCCTAGGCCTCCCGTGCCCACGCCGAGCGCGCACTGCTCCCACACCACGTCGGGTAAGTCGCCGCCCGCGACGAGCTGCACGGCTTCGCGGAGGTCGTTGTCGAACTGTTGCAGGTGCTCGTCCTTAACCCTATCCCCGTTAAGCCGTAGCTGGTAGGAGAGCTTCGACACGTCGGCGCAGAGCCTCGTGAGCACCAGCTCCGTCGCGGCGTGCCCCACCTCTAGCAGGGCCAGACGCGTGTCGCGGGCCTTGGTCAGCACGGCCCTGAACTGGTCATCGAGAGCATCGGGGCTGCCGAAGGGAGCGCCGAGTGCCAGGGTGGGTCCGTCCGGGGCCAGCACGTTGCAGGTGGTCCGAACGTAGTCCGTGTCCCAGCCGTCGTAGTGGTGCCTCTCGCCGTCAGGGCAGAGGAGGCGGCAGGAGCTTTTGGCTGTGCCGGCAGCCACAGTCCCGCGGGTGCCGCCGAAGACCGCGAGAGTGGCATCGAGGCTGCGCAGGAAGGAGTCCAGCGCGCGCGGGCGGACAAAAATTTGGCCGTCGTCGATAAACCACTGCTCGCAGAAGCCCGGGGCGGCGGCCCCAGCAGCGGGCGGGCCAGTGTGGGGGGCGCGAGCGGCAGCGAGCGTGTGGCCGGCCTGCACTGTGCCGAAGCCGTCGCACTGTTCGGCGCCGCGGTCCGTGGTGAAGGTCTCGCCGGAGGGTAGGAGCGTTTCAGACGGCTCTTGCTGGTGCCAGGAGGTCCAAGCCGCGATCTCAGGGAATTCTGCGGGGTCTATCGAAGACCGCGTAGCGTCCCACTCCACGCTGCCGAACATGTTAACGAGGTCCACGTCCAGCGCCACTACGGCGGACATGGCGCCCCGGGCGGCCAGCTCCTCCACCGTTCCACGCCAGTGCGCCATGGCCTCACAGGCGCCCGGAACGCCCACGCCCCACTGGTGGGCGGCGCGGAAGCGGGCGCGGAGAGCAGGGAGGTGTCGTTTGGTGAAGCGCTTGGCAAAGCTCGTGCGTATGACTTCGCCCATCTTGATGGGCCTCGGTTTGCCATTGCGCTTCCTCTGCCACATAAGCCGCGTGCGGGTGATCCAGCGCATGGGCGCCTGCAGCTCGCCACCCCGCATGGCCGTGTGTAGCCGCCCCAAGGCCCGCCGAAGGGCGGCTGCTTCGCGCTGCCGTGGCACGGAGAATAGCTCGGTGAGGTGCTCCGGCCGCGCGCCAGAGGGTCCAGGGGCGGTGAGCTTGCTCCATCGCACGCCATCGAGGGGCCCGCCGTCGGCCGAGGCGTCGTCGGGGTTGCCCTCCTGCTCGGCGCCGTCGGCCGGGCGGTCGCCAGGGGGGCCGGACGCCGATGCTCCGGAAGGCTGCTGCGGCCCGCTCAGCGCCGCGTCAGGCCGCCCTGTGCGCGCCCCTCCGCTCCTCTTCCCGCCTCCCGCCCTGTCGGCGCCGCTCCGCTCCGCTCCGCTTCTCCTCCTCCTCCTCCTCCTCCCTCCTCCTCCTCCTCCTCCTCCTCCTCCTCCTCCTCTTCCTCCTCCTCCTCCTCCTCCTCACCCCCCTCCGCATCTTTTTTTTGTTTGCTGGCAGCAGCGCCTCATGCATCTCGAAGACCACAGAGCCAGAGGGGAATTGCAGCACAGTGTACAACAACCGGTGTACCTCCGCTCATCCTCCTCATCCTCCTCTTCCTCTTTATCCTTCTCCTCCTCCTCTCATTCCCCCATCCTGCCTCGCCAGAACTTCCTTGGAACATCACGTATACGCGCCGCCCAAAAACGGGGGACCGTTCCTGCAGATTTGACTCAGCCGTTTGAACCGAGCTGTAGTCTCCGAGGCTCAAGCATCGAGTTGTCTGTCCGCCTGCTTGGATGGAAAGGTTGTTTTCACCGACGGGTCAGGCCTGAACGGCCACTTCTCAACCTTGAGGTCGACAGGCCAGGCTTGTGTGTTTTATGCGGCGGACGGCTCCTTCCTGGGAGCCATCTACGGCGTAACCGCCCCATCGAGCTCGGAGTGGCCAACGCGGCTCTGGACCGCGAGGACTCGGCTAGGTTGCCCACGCATGTGCTGGGGGCCTCTCTTGTCCCAGCCCACTGTAGAGCCATTGTGTCGTGTTGCTAAGCGTGGATCCTCTTGTGCAGAAGCCCCAGAAACCTGGAAGATGTCCTGGTCCTCGCCACCCAGGCTTGCATGTTTCGGGCTCGCTTGCTCCCACGTGCATCCTGTCTGAATCAACGCATGACCACCTGAGCATGCATGCCATGCAGATGGTGGGTCTAGGTTTCTTTCCGCCCGGCCAGTGTCCCCGAGGTCTTGCCATTTGACCCCGTGACACACCCCCTCTGTCTGCTTCCCTCTCCCTGCCTGCTGTTGCTGAGGGGGTGGCGGACGCCCATGGGGGCGCGGGTGTCGAGGAGGCTGAGCATGTTGGGTTCGAACTCGGGTCTCAAAAAGGCCACGGGAGTGTCGGAGCCCCTTGATCTTAGAAGCGGGTGTCCTCGGAGTTGACTTGTTTTTTTGCGCGACTTGCTACACTTATCCGCAGACAGAGAGGCATGTGCGATCCTTGCACGGGGCTCCGTCGTGTGTCTGGGGGATCGGCAGACAAGATCCGAACGCGGCTGCGAGGCTCTTGACATCGTTCGACGGCGGGGGTCCCGCGAAGTGAGCCTCAGGTCCCTGACAGCAGCCCCGGAGCGTTGGAACGCTCACTTTGGTGTGGCCCTGGAGGGGGGAGAGAAGCCCCCGAACAGGCTTCCCCCCTGTTGCACTCGTGATCGTTTTCTTATTCATTGCTTTGCCGATCGGCGAGGGCCCTCGCACCCCCCATCCCCCCCCCATGGAGTAGATCTTAGCAGTTGTTGGCGCCTGTTTCGAGCAGGTGGAGTCCCCACCGTAGGACGCACTGCTGCAAGCAGCTGCATGAAGCAGAGGTCCGGAGCCACCCCCCCCCCATCCCCCCCTTCCGCCCAGTGTTAAGTCGGGTCTGTCCCTCTACAGGAGGAATATCCAAACATACTTTACAATATAGTATGAGGACGATGTTTTGGCATTCTTGAGCTATTTTTGAATACTGTCGGTGTATTTATTTTATCTTTTTATCATTCGTTCAAGATCCGCCTGTAGGAGGACACGCCCGACTTCAGCCAAATGTTGAAGCGCCGAATCAGAAAACGTTCGCCGTCTCCTTCGGGGCCGGAGCTGGCACTGCTGGCCGTCGGTCTCTCGAGTCCGGCGCCGGACCCGAGGCGCTGGGACGTTTCGCCGCGAGGCGTTCGCCGAGACCCGGGCCAGAAAGGCCGCCAGGGCCGCGCCACTGGCCCCCGGTGATGGCTTCGCCCACCCACAAGATCAGAGGAGGAGGAGGAGGAGGAGGAGGAGGAGGAGGAGGAGGAGGAGGAGGATAGTGTCGTATTCCTACCCTTCCCTCGGTTTCCCCTGTTCGGGCCGCCTGGGAGGCCTTCGTCGCCATCGCTGGATTCGCCCCGGACTCCTGGGCAGGACGCGCCGCCCCTGGAGAGGTCCGCGGAGCAGCGGCATCGGTACCTTTTGGCTCCCGTCCGATCGCCCCCCCCCCCCCCCCCCCCGTACGGCAGGGGCGCTCGTCAAGGAATGTGTCCAGGAGGCCTCAGACCTCGAAGGATTCCTTACAGGGCGGCGAGTGAGATCCACGGCCAAGCCTCGGTGGTGTTCCACCAGTTCTCAGACCCTGGATTCCTGATCCAAGGGTTCATTATAGCCTTATCGGATCAAGTCAACGATTCCAAGTGGGCCAGCGGCACCCCCTGAGTGGTTTCCTGCTGGTGTGTTTTCTCGATACAGATACGCTATGATGTTCTCCATCGCGGGCGCATGATTCAACGATTGCGCATCCTAGACTGGAGTTCGCAGAGTTGCCCGATCGACGACGCCAGGCAGGACGAGATCGTTACTGAGCTGCGGAATGCCGACGTGGTGTTGCTCGCTGGAACATAATCGGTCGAGTCATGTGCTGCACGGGCAGTCATATTCTTATTCGCCATATTGCAGAGCGTTTTCCATTCGAATCACCTTATGGCCCCAGCCAGCACTCACATTCGAGCTGTGCTTTTGTTGCTGTGCTAGGTGGGGGCTCGACGGAGCACCAGTCTGTGACCATCGGGAGCTCACCAGAAACAGCGCGGGGACAAGCTGTTGCAGTTCGGGCCAAGTGCTGCCGACAAGACATGGAAATGTTCACAGTGCATGTCGGCCACGAGGCAGTACATGAACATAGAAACGAGCCTACTTGAACACACTTCGAGTGCTACGATATCAGCCACACAACATCTTTCTGGAACTACCGACACGTTCTACTCAATATATATATATATATATATATATATATATATATTAAGATCTGAATTCTGGAATGGAGCCCCAGGAAAAAAGTGGAGGCATCGCGTGCTTGGGATCAGCGGCCACTGGAGTGCCGAGTTCGGAAAGGATTGAAAACGGAGCTGGCAGAAGTTTTGGTCCATTACTGGCGGAACAGCGTTTGGTGGCAGGCAGCGCGATCGGAGGCATGAGCTCGCCGAGATTCTTCGGAGCTACGAAGAGCTCCAGGGTTGACTGTACAAGCTATCCTGTTGATATGAAGCCATCGGTCTACTCAGGTGGAACAGCCCGCGCGTTGGGGCGAAGCTTCAACTGCAACGATGCGCAGCTCCGCGGGATCACTCACCGATTGTGTGCGTAAAAGGAATATACGAAATACGTTTCCTTCCTGCCACCTCGTTTGCCAGCTGAATTGGATTGTGACGCCCTCGTGGTGGCTCTGAGGAAGGGCACGCACAAGTGCGACTACTTGGTGAGACTGCCTCGTCCGTTCCGGCATTGCTCCCGGGCTGGACTCGTCTAGACAATCGGTTTTTCCTTCGCGGCCAAACGCCGCGGCGTGCCGCAAAATCTAGCCAGTGTAACGCGCGCAAGTATCGCAGCGAGCTGAGATGCATCCAGATGTCGTGGATCGGTGCAGCAACCCCCTCCCTGGCGCGCAGAGCGCGCCAAGGGCGGCGCCGGAGGCGCCGCCAAGGGCCCCAGCGCACAGGTCCATGCAAGCATGTGACAGCGCTTCGCCCGACGAGATCTTCGAGTCGGTCGAGAGGCGCGTGGTGCAGGCTGTGGGGGCGTTTTTTTCCACCGAGGGCTACCCGCCCAGCACCGTGCGAGGGGCGCGCTAAGCACTGCTTGCGCTTGCGAGGAACGCCGGGAGCCACTTCGCCGAAGGTTGCAGGTGCGGGAGGGCAAGTGCCAGGGCAGCGCGGAGGAGGCCCATGCGATCGGCGAGCAGTTGTCCCTGTTGTCGAACAGCTGAAAAGGGCCCCTCGGCAATGCCAGCGGCGTCGACAGCGTCGACTTCAGGACGAGGCCAACAATGCGCGGAGGGGGAGGCGCACGACAGAAGCCACGCAGCGCGCGCGCGCTTTGCAGCGACTATGCGGCTCGGGCCGAAGAAGCGAGACGGCGCATGGATCAAGCCAGCTCGCCCCCCTGCTGGTCTCATCCTGGCCATGAAGGCGGAATGGCAGTGCAGCGACTTGTGCGACGACCAGGAGGGGCCCTTCCAATGGGTTCCTGACCCCGGGCCGTCCAAACGTGGCGACGAGGAACCGTCCGAGCCAAGAGGAGACGAGCCGCTTCCGTGGGGGCGGCGCCGCTGGAACAGTGGCATGTGCGTTTTCTTCTTAGGCCTCTCAAAGATGCTCCAGATGTTCGTGGACCAGGGGCCTCGGATGAGCCCCCCAGGGCCGATGCTTTTATGTTCCTCTTGAACGTGGGCCTCGCGGAAGTAAGGATGCACCAGCGTGCCCCCTTGTGTCGGCGCGCTCGCGCCGTGCGCGGGTTGCCACAGTCGGGCCTCTCAGAGCCGCGCGGTCGTCGAGTCGCGCAGCAAGTGAGGCGCGCGACGATCGCCGTCTTCGGTGAGAGTCGTCGGTCATGGACTGCGGATTCGTCGAGGGGCGTCGTCGGGGGGGAGCTTCGCTATGTTCGCAGCTGGTTAGTCGTCGACTTCGGGGGCGGGGGGGGATAAATGCGCGCAGTATGCTTGAAGGATCTCAGCAACACCTGAGGCAGCGCTGATCACGCGACCTCGGGCCAGGTTGCGGAGCTTCGCGCGAACCCAGAGGATCGCGCGACTTGCTAGCAATGAGTTCGCCAGAGTTTGCTCCAGTTTGAAGCCTCGGACGAGATGCCCGTCGCCCAGCCGACGCGCTTTTGCGCGGGCGACCCATTGACTCGGCCTTCCGGGGGGCATTCGATTTCCCGACGCTATCGCGGGGGACGGAGCTACGATCATGGGGTTCGCATTCTAAGATGTGTGGGGGTGTGGAAGGGGGTGGGGTGCCGGCGCGTCTCTTCAGAAGTACGCCGACGATTTGGACAGAGCTGCTGCCGCGGATCCAGGAGACGCCTTAGCTTCATTCCTGGACAATCTAGCGCGCGCAGACAGCATGACGCCGCCAAACAAGAGTTTCGCGCGCATTTTGCTCAGCAGGGTCATTCGGGGCTCGCTAGGCTTCGAGCAGGGGATTGCGCGTTGAAGGGGGCAGCGCGAGAAAGGGGCGAGGCATCTGAGGCTGCGCATTGCCGCGCGGGATCAGGAACGACGCGAGGTTGCTTGTAGGCGCGCTGCTGCCCGCTCTGGATTCTATTCTTTCCGCGGGGGGAGATGGGAATTCGGCGACTGCACCTTGCTCGCCCTGGGGCCGACGACCCGAACATTGCATTCCGGTTTTATTTTGCGCTTCTCGGAGCGTTCGAGTGCGATGACAGGCCGCGGCCTATCGCGGGCCGACCGCAGCGGCATGCTTCGCCGCAGTTGCGGCAGATGGCTTCGGCCTTTGACCAGGCCGCCCACTTGCCGCCGCATTGCGCGGCGGAGCCGTTAGCATTGGATGCGCCCTTGATCGCGGAGAAAGGCGCCCTTGAGTATCTTTGCGTGGTTGACTTCGCGAAGCTTCGAATCCGCGATTTTGGGGGGCGGGCGCCGTCTCCGGGATGGCAGGGGCCGCTGCCGCGGCCGCCGAGCGCAGCGTCGCCGGAGGAGCGGGGTCAGTCGGACTGCGTCATACGCAGGCACAGTGAACATGGAGTCAGTTATTTATTTGCGGGGTTCATGATGGTCACATTTCAAATCAGCCAGCCCCTCGCGCCCGCAACCACTTCAACGCGACCACGCCCGAAACCCCATGCACCAGTGGTCGTCGAGCGCTTGCAGCGCAAGCAGCAAGCAGCAGCAGCAGCTGAGCATTTAGCCCCAGTCGTCGGACGCGGGCACTGCCCGCGCGGAGCAGCTCGCGCTCTGTTGCCTTTCAAACAGTCACGAGCACTACATTGTTCATGCTTGGAATGCGAAGGTGGGGCCCTGGAAGACCCCTGCCATCCGGCGTGAAGTCATTCGCTTGGGGCCGTGGGCCCTGCCCCTGGAGCGCCCGAACCACTCCGCCACAATCCCGGGGAAAGTGGAGGCGAAGCCCACCATTCCATCGCGTCGCTGCAACTCCGCCGGGGTCGGGCGCGCCGCGCGAGAGGTCGCCGACGGCCAGGCGCAGGAGCCCGAGAAGCCAATGCGCCCCCGCAGGACACCGCGGCGCCCGCGGCCAGGCCGCCTCTCACAAACGCGAAGGACATCGGGGACATGGGCGCGCTTCTCTACGCGAAGTACGAGATGCCAGCCGCCGCGCCGATGATCGCGGCAATGCAAGGAGCCAGCAAGAAGTGCAACGACCAGACCGCCGAGCTCAAGGCCAAAGAGAAGGCAGGCGAGCAAGTGGATCACAATCCAGGGGGGCGGCCGGCACGCATATTGCCGCGGCAGCGTTTGGCAGCGCAGCGACTCGCGCGGCAGCGGCAGGGCCCGAGCAGCATGGGAGGCCATGAACGCAGCAGAGATGATGGAGTTCATCAACGGCGCACTGGCCAAGTACGGCGGCGCGTCAAAAGTGGGGCAACTGATCGGATATTTCAGGGTGAATCCACAAGAAGGGCGAGGGCTCGCCACAGATGTGCACCTGGCTTTGACACCTGAAGCCCCGCCACCACAGCCGCCGGCGTTCCGTGGTCGTACGCCAGTGGTTCGATGAGCTCGCGGAATACGATGGCGGCATGATCACGCGCGCCGGGGCCGCCGCGCGGGCCGTTGGAGCGCGCGTTGAAGAAGGTGTTAGACGAGAGTGCCAAGAAACAGATGAGCTCCCAGGTGCGTTTCAGGAGAGCTCGCGCTGGGCCGGGCTGGTAGCATGAGGTTATTTTCTCATTGTTCTGTCCTCGGTTCCCGTCCCTCCGCCCTCCTTTCTATTTGTTGTTTGGGCCGAGTGCGGGTTCCATACTTCATGCAGACATCGTCGGTTTCGTAGGGTAAGCCTCCTCAGGGAACGCTTCCGTTGGGCAGCTGTTTTGCTGCGCGTGCCAGGCGCGACTATGCGAGGGCAGCGCCCGCCTTCGGATCTAGACCCCAGGAGCTTGAAATAAAGAACGACCTCTTGAACCGTAGCCATCGCCGCAGTTTTCCCCTTTTCGTGGTCCCTTCCCCTTCATAGCCACCCCCCCCTCCCGCCCTGCGTGGGCAGTGAGCTCCTGCTCCTGGCCGCCATAGCCGTGGTGGTCAGCCACGCCAGAATCTTGCGCTCCTTTCTATTTCCCTCATCTCCCTCCTTATCTTTATCCTCGTCATCATTGTTTCGGAGGTTGATCGACGTCCTACCCTGACACGTCGATTAGCGAATTGGCCGTTGTCGGTTCGCTAGAGGGCGTCGCGGCCGTCATTTTTGCGGGTCCAGGTCCGTCGGTTCCGGTTTTCGGCAGTTTCCATTACCAGGGTGGTTTACGAAAGGGAGGTTCGTCCACCGCCAATTACCCGCTTCTTCCTCGCCTCCATAACCAAAGTGCTCCTCGCGTCGCATGTATCAGTATGCCCCCTTCCTGCTTTTCCGTCCGCGAGAATGTGTTGCCCCCTGTTTTCTACCGTCCCCCCACCCCTTCACCCATCGCCTTTTTCAGCGTCATTATCTTCCCCACGCTCTTCACTCTTCTCCAACATTCTCTCGTGTCCTCCTCCCCTTTCCAGCCCTCCCCAAACATTTGTCTTCTGCGAGGAGCGAGAGTTCGAATCCTTGAAGCGGCTCTATTGCGTCTCCAACTGGGACAAGGATCGCGCTGGCGCGGCCGACAGGAGGAGCAGAAAAAGAGGAAGAAGCAAGCTAGGTGCGCTCGCGCCACATCTGACATCCGACCCCTCCCCGGTATCCCTTCCCATGGTGATGATAGTTCTATTTCCGACAACCGGCGTCATCGACCCCATTCTGTTACGCGAATTCTGAAAGTGGAAGTTGTGTACACTGGAGGAGGAGGAGGAGGAGGAGGAGGAGGAGGAGGAGGTGGCGGTTGAACAGCGAAGCGGAGTGGACCACCTGTGCGAGAGGGGAATTCCATTCAAGTGAACGTGGTTTATGTTCAGTTTTTCTCTCGATCACCGATGCGGCACATTCCGCGAGTGCCACCGGAGCTACGGCACGAAGCCCTTACAGCTTGCGAGCGGGTCTCATGTGACGGGCCATGAACAAGACCAGCACGGAGATCAGGGCATTGGCATTGCGTGGGGAGAAGGGACCAGCGAGACGACGGGAGCATGACGAGGAGGACAACTGGAAGGAGGACGCAGACCTTAAACCACATGCGGTTTGAATTCGTATGCCACCACTCTTGGGCGACTGCTTTGTGGCCCCCCGGGTAATTAGACAGCGGCGACGAGTTAGTCGTACCATTAGGAAGGGCGAGGAAGGAGGTGAGGAGAGAATAGGATGAACGAGGGATGATGAGGACAAGGAGGACATGCAGCAGCAGGAGCAGGAGGAGCGGGAGGACCAGAGAAATGCGGGGGGAAGGGACAGAAAGGTGGCGACAACGACGAGGAAACAGTCGGATCCTGAAATGTGGCCCGCACTGTGGCGAGAGCGCCATTCTGAACGACGGGAGCAAAGCGCCAATCCTGAAATAATGCCAGCGCTGCATCGGGGGCACCATTTTGGAAGGACCGAGAGCGGGTTGGAAAAGACACATGGGCAAACAATTCGTACCAATCTTCTGTTTTTACCTAGATATTAGGTTGAGGGGGTGCGTGCCAATGTCAGCACGTCTCGGGGGGGAGAGAAATAGAAGCGTTCACGCGTATAAGGGACGGTAGGAGAGGAGAGGAGGGCGGGAGGGGCAGGGAGAGGAGAAGAGATGAAGAGCAGAGGAGAGGAGAGGAGATACAGAAAATGATGCGGACACGGGAGGGGGTGGGCGCGGAGACGGGAGCAGAAGTGGCCAACAGCGGCCGTGCGACGGCACGGCGCGTGCGCGGAGTGAAGATCGACGGCAGCCCGCTGCGTCTGAGGCACGGCCGACCGCCTCACGGCGCGGCGCCGGCGCTGGGCCGAGGGCGGCGGCGGCGGCTTTGTCTGCGGGGCGGCGGGCCGCCGACGGCCCACTGCCGTAGCGCAGCCGCGGCAGCGCAGCGGCGGGAGGAGAGGAACAAAAACGCTAGGCCTCCCAAGTGGCCCTGAGCTCCTGGCGACTCAATTTTTTCTAGCTGGGGGGGTTCGCGTAATTTCGGCCCCCGGGACCCTCACGGATCGATCCGGCTCGGAACATTGCGCAGAAAGATAGGGTCTAGAGGTCCAGGCTCGATTTTTCACGGCGTCTCAATGTTCTTGAGACGTCGGGTCTCAGGGGGTCCAAGCAGATGGGGTCGGAGGATCGCGCGAGGTTGCCAGTGCATCGGCGATGCGGGTCGCTGTGGGGCCCGATGTGCTCCGCGCTGGCGTCGCCGACGCACCGCCGACGTCGCCGATGCATCGTCGATGGATCGGCGATGCGGCGCGATCCTCCGACCCCATCTGGGAGGCATCTACAAGCGGCAGCGGCGCAGCGGTGGTGCCAGCACCAGCGGCGGCAGCGGCAGCGCCCGTGGGAGCGGCGGCAGCGGCAGCGCTGCATCAGGAGCTCGCCAGGAGGGAAAAGGGGTCGTCACTCAACGGGCCCGTCACGGAAGGGATCGGTCGGACCAAGCCGAAAGGGGCGGATGTTCATCCTGAGTTGCTTTTGATTGTCCCAGGGGGCTCGTGGAGGGCCCTCTAGAGTTTCGAAAACGGCCGAAACATCCTTAAGGACCTCTTGCCACAGGGACGCGTTCCCCGACGTCCGATGTCTTGATTTTGTCCGTACCCCAGGGGCTGAAAGCTCCAGCCTTGATCCCCCCCTCCTCGCCAGCAGCAGGGCAGCGGCAGCAGCTGGCAAGAGAGTCCCGAGCTGTCCGCAAGCGGGGGTCGCCCGCAAGTCAGCCCAACATGCTGACACGCCGAAGCGCGAATGGCATGCTGAGTGGCCCGCTGAACCATGGAGGATTCTTGGCATCTTCACCGCTAGCAAAACGCAGGATCGTGAGGCCATCCGCTTTCTCGCTTCCATTCTGCCGATACCGATTGCCGATCACGCATCGACATGGTTTTGGCAGTGCAAGACTTGTTGATCCCAGGTCTTTGAGCAGGTTTACAAGGCAGCCTGTGGAGCAGATCCTGATGGCACATACGGTCTGGAACTTTGGATACCGTGCCGCTCCGCCGCATCTGGCCCACCACGCTTTGGTGCGACACGCTATCCCTTTCCAGGTCCCCCATCGTCAACGTCCCGAGCCCCTCCGAGCCTCCCGCCCCGCGGAGCGGAGCAACACGCCGCCCGGTTGCAACGCACAGCTTGTCGCCAGGGTCGCCTCCACGACACGCTATCCAAACATTCCGGCATGCGTGAAACAAGTGGCGCGCAGATTCTGGCTCTTTCAGGAGGGGAAAACACACAGACACAATTAATCATCGACTCCCCGGAAAATGCAGGAAAATATGGGAAGTGGGGGGGGGAAGACGAAAACCCAGAAGATATGGGAACACATGGGGAATCCTGGGAACAGTGTGCATTTATTTTTGTGTGTCCCTGGGCCCCTTGGCTCTTTGCAGCGAGGGAGGGCGAGGGTCAGGAGCGAAACGGGGCCAGGAGGCGGGGGCTTCCTCGGGGACACCCCGGTGCTCTCCTGGGGGCCACCACGACCACCATGAGGAGGCCATTTCAGGGCAGGGGAGCCTGCAGGGGGTGGAGGAGGAGGAGGAGGAGGAGGAGGAGGAGGAGGAGGAGGAGGAGGAACGAACGAGCGAACCACGGGGCTCCGAGCGCTCGGACGCAGCTGCGCAGGCGAGGCAAACCACGCAGAACCGCTGGCCGCCCCGAGCGGCGGGCGGCTGGAGCGCGGTGCGCGGCGGGCGCGCCCCAGAAGGCCAGAAGGGGCTGCTTGGCGCAGGGCAGGCTCTCGGCGGGGGGGGCCCGGGCCGTCTCGGAGGTCCAGGGCCGCTGCAGACCCAGACCCCCTCGCGATGGGAAAAGAACACGACGCGATTGTTCTTATCATTGTCGGCTTCCAGGGGGCCCTTCCCGGGCCTCAGGACCGTCAAAAAACACGGCAGGCTCTCGGCGGGAGGGGGCCAGGGGTCTGGGTCTGCCGCGGCCCTGCGCTGCGGCGTCTGCCGCAGCGCAGGGCCGCGGCACAGACCCAGTGATCTCCTCGCGCTGTGAAAAAATGCGCGGCGGAAGGTTTTTTGTTATTTTCGGCTTCCGCGGGGCCCTTCTCGGGCCTCGGGACCGCCAAGAAACGAGTCAGGATGAAAAGCTTCGGTCCCCGGGTAAGGGGTCCAGACCTCTGGGGGCCGACGTTGCGACCAAAAGATCACGGCGTGGGGTTTGGGGCGGGCGAGCGTCGGCGCGCACTCAGGGCGGTTGCAAGAGGCGTAGGAGTGACTGTTCGCCGTTGGGGCCTCTGGTGCGCGACGCGGCCCAGGGTGGGGGGGAAGCGGGGGCCCATGAGCGTCCCCAGATTTGTCCCGAATTTTCTGGTGACGCTTTTTGGGCCAAGAATGGAGTTCACGTACATAGACACTCGGCCAGAAAGAGTTGCTGGAACTACGGTCGTAGCTCGGCCTCTTTGTCGGTTACCCGAGACGGAACTGCTCGTGCTGAGGCACGACCGCCTTTCACGGAGCTGCTTATAGACCTCTAGAGTTGCCCAAGAAACCTCTGCGCTCCTAAAGAGAAAAAAAAGTGGGGGGAAGTGGGGGGGCCGCGGCGGGGGGGGGGGGCAAACCTTCAGATCTGGGTGCGACATAGGTGTCGCAGCAGCTGTTTCCGCATGGCTTCGGGCCCCAGGACCCTCACGGATGGGTCTGGCTCGAGAAACGGCGCAGACACAGAAGGTCTGGGGCTCTGGTCGTGATGTTTCGCGACGTTGCCATGTGTTGCGACGTCAGATCTCAAGGTAGGAGGGGGTGCGAGGGAGAGGAGGGGCGCCTTCTACGAAAGCGGGGGGGGTCTGCGGACGACCTGTGTGCACCGTACCGTGTTGGCGTCTCCCCAGGCGTTGTCCATTCTCGACCCAGGAGTGGTGCGGTGCATAGTTTTCCGGCCCCCGGAGCCGAACAAATTGCGCACCGCACCGCGTTGGAGTGGGGCCCGAACGGAGTCCAGACCTGGTACGGTGCGTGGGCGCCGTTCTCGTAGGGCGGGCCCCTGGTAGGCAGGGGCCTTCTGGGGAGGGCCTCGGGGCTCCCGAGGTGGCCTCTTGCAGGCCCGGGGGGGCTTCTGAGGCGCCCCTTGCCTTCAAGGAGGTCATCCCAGGTTTCTGACAAGGCCGCCCCCCCTGGGGCACCCTCCCTTCTGCACGCCGCCAGGCGACAGGGGGTCAGTCTCAGGGCTCCGACGATGAACTCCCAGCGGTGCTGCTGGAGTTCTGCGGCTCCCGGGGCTCGTGGCCCCAAGAAGTGACTAAGTAGACCCGGGACGGAGAAGTGGCCCCAGAGATCGAAAACATCACATTGTGGGGATGTCCGGGGCGCCAGCGGGGGTTAGCTGATCCCCTCCGACCCCTTCTGGCCGACCCATGTTGGGGGCCATGTGGGGCAGGCCCCCCCCCCCCCTGCCCTCCCTGCCTCCGCGAGCTTCTAGGTGGCCTGCGGATGTTGGCAACCTGGCTTTGGCTGGCCCCGACTCGCGCTGACCCGGAATGGCGCGTCCCCGACGCGGGGGGGTCGAGAGTGTGGGTCACCTGGGGTGGTAGAGGGAGGGCCCAGGCCGTTTCCGGAGGCCCTCGCCGGGCCCTGGGGCTTTCCAAGACCGACCCGGGAGGAAACGCTGGTCCTTGCGAAGTTCAGGAGGGGAGAAACACACGCAGGCACATTCATCGTCGACTCCCAAGAAAATATGGGAGAATATTGGAAGTGGGGGGGAAGACGAAAACCCAGAAGATCTGGAAAAATATGGGGAATCATGGGATCAGTGTGTGTGTATTTACTTGCGTGCGTCCCTGGGCCCCTTCAGAAGTGGTCTGCTGGAGCTCTGGGGGCCCACGCGGCGACAAAAAACGTCGCGGCTTCGAGAAGGTCTATAGGGAGGACGGAGGGGACGAGGGACTGACGGAGGAGGGGGGAGGATACGGAGAGGAGGGAGGATCGGATCGGCGGCGACGATCGGGGCGAGTAGCCCAGGGGGGAGCAATACATGTATCCAGGGGCGCCGATGACCTATGCCTTCGACAGGGCTCCCGGGCGAATACGTGTAATGCCCGCCCTTGGGCTATTCTCCCTTATAGTCGCCGCCGTTCGGAGGAGGAAGATCAGGCGATCGCAACCATGGATCCAGGGGGCGTGGATTAGCGACGGGTCCCGCTTCCCTGGGGAATCGCGGATCTCCGCCGCCGAGCGAGGCGGCACCGGCCGCATGTTGTGGAGGGCGCTTCCCCCGATCCATGGATTTGGCGACCGCGCGGCAGATCCATGTATCGCTAATCCATGTTTGCGCGCCCCCGAGAGGAGATACCGAGTGCATGTTTGTTGGTGGGGCTGTGGGACGGAGACAACGGGAGAGGGGAGCGAAGGTCCTCAGACGCCGTGAGACCCCAGGGGGGCTCGGGCGACACACCACAGTTGTGATGCCGCAGTCTCGAATGTATCGAGACAAGCGTTGGGCGCACTGAGGATGATTTCAACTACCGCAGCTTCAGCAATGACGTGAACGAGTTGCCCCTGTACCCGAACGCAAGCACGGTGCCAATTCGCAGAGTCGTCATCGTTTGTGTCAGCTTTGGGCGGCGGCCTTGCCTTTACTCGATATGTACTGAAAGCATTGGCTGCCAGGAGGAGGTGGAGGAAGGACGTCGACGAGGATTCAGGGAACGCGGGGCACGAGGTCCAGGCAGAGAAACAACAACACCAGGGACGACGACGGAAGACGACGGCGAGGACGGCTAACGACACGACGACGACGACGACGACGACGACGACGACGACGACGACGACGACGACGACGACGACGACGACGACGACGACGAGTGAGCGCGGCGGCGCAAGCGACGCGACGACGGCGACATCGGCAGCGGCTGCAGCGCGCGCGCGCGTTGGCGATTGGCATTTGTACAGTCAGAGTCGCATATACACATGGGGGTGTTCCCGTCTTCCGATCAGGGAATGAATTTTTACATTGGGTTTTCGCCATGGGATTTTGAAGTTCAACCTCGCTCCCGTTGTATAAAACCTATCAGCGGCATGCCGCCGCGCGCGCGTTGGCGATTGGCATTTGTGCATTCAGTGTCGCATATCCACACGAGGATGTTCCTATCTTCCGATCAGAGAATGATTTTTTGGATAGGGTTTTCGCCATTGGGTTGGGAGTTGATCATGGCTCCCGTTGTATAACACCTATCAGCGGCATGCCGCCGCAGCGCGCGTTGGCGATTGGCATTTGTGCATCCAGTGTCGTATACCCACATGGGGATGTTCCCGTCCTTCGATCGGAGAATGAATTTTTACATTGGGTTTTTGCCATGGGATTTTGAAGTTCAACAGCACCCCCATTGCATCAAATCTATCAGCGGCATGCCGCCGCCGCGCGCGCAAGGCGATTTGCATGTTTTGCATTCAGTGTCGAATATCCACACTGGGATGTTCCCGTCTTCCGATCAGAGAATGATGTTTTGTCACTCGGTTTTTGCCATTGGTTTTTGGAGTGCAACATCGTTCCCGTTGTATCAAATCTATCAGCGGCATGCCGCCGCCGCGCGGGCGCTCGTTGGCGATTGTTTTTTTGTTGCGTTCCGTGTCGCATATCCACATGGGGATGTCCCCGTCTTCCGATCAGAGAATGAATTGTTACATTGGGTGTTCGCCATTGGGTTTCGGAGATCACATTTCGCCCCGCTGGATAAAAGTTATCAGCGGCATGTCGCCGCCGCGCGCGCGAACACATGTCCCGTTGCATAAGATCTATAAGCGGCATGCCGCCGCCGCGCGCGCGCTGGCGCTTGGCATTTTTGCATTCGGCGTCGTATATCCACATGGGGATGTCCCCGCTATCCGATCAGAAGTGATTTTTTACTTTGGGTTTTCGCCATGGGATTTTGGAGTTCAACCTCGCTCCCGTTGTATAACACCTATCAGCGGCATGCCGCCGCCGCGCGCGCGCGCGCGCGCGCGCGCGCGCGCGCGTTGGCGATTGGCATTTGTGCATTCAGTGTCGCACATCCACATGGGGATGTTCCCGTCTTCCGATCAGAGAGTGAATTTTTACATTGGGTTATCGCCATTGGGTTTAAGAATTCAACATTGCCTCCGTGGTATAAAGTCTATCAGCGGCATGCCGCCGCCGCGCACGCGCGCTTGGTGATTGGCATTTTTACATTCAGCGTCGCATATACACACGGGGATGTTCCCGTCTTCCGATCGGAGAAGGAATTTTTACATTAGGCCTTCGCCATTGGATTTGGAAGTTCAACTTCTCTCCCGCTGTATAAAACCTATCAGCGGCATGCCGCCGCGCGCGCGCGCGCGCGTTGGCGATTGGCATTCGTGCATTCAGCGTCGCACATCCACACGGGGATGTTCCCGCCTTCCGGTCAGAGAGTGAATTTTTACATTGGGTTGCCGCCATTGGGTTCTGGAGTTCAACATGGTTCCCGTTGCGTAGAAACCTATCAGCGGCAGGCCGCCGCCGCGCGCGCGTTGGCGCTCGGCTGTTTTGCAGGCGGCGTCGCATATCCGCATGGGGGTGCCCCCGTCTTCCGATCAGAGCATGGATGTTTACATAGGGTTCCCGCCATTGGGTTTTGGAGTGCGACCTCGCTCCCGTGGTTTAAACCATATCTGCGGCGTGCCGCCGCGGCGCGCGCGTTGGCGATTGGCATTTGCGCATCCAGTGTCGTATATCCACGCGGTGATGTTCCCGTCTTCCGATCAGAGAATGTTTTTTTTGCATTGGGTGTCCGCCATTGGGTTTTGGGGTCCGACATGGCTCCCGTTGTATAGACATCTATCAGCGGCACGCCGCCGCGCGCGCGCGCGCGCGCGTTGGCGATTGGCATTTGCGCATCCAGTGTCGCATATACACATGGGGATGTTCCCGTCTTCCGATCAGAGGGTGATTTTTTACATGGGGTTTCGCCATTGGGTTTTGGGGTGCAACATCGCCCACGTTGTATGCCACCTATCAGCGGCATGCCGCCGCCGCGCGCGCGTTCCTGGGCGATTGGCAGGTTTGCATTCAGTGTCGTATATCCACATTGTGCTGCCCCCGTTTTTCCCATCAGAAAATGAATTTTTACAGCTGGTTTTCGCCAGTGGGTTTGGGAGATCAAATTTCGCCCCGTTGCATAAAACTTATCAGCGGCATGCCGCCGCCGCGCGCGCGCGATACTTCGTTCCGTTGTATAGAAATCTATTAGCGGCATGCCGCCGCCGCGCGCGCGCTGGGCGCTTGGCATTTGCGCATCCAGTGTCGCATATACACGTTGGGATGTTCCCGTCTTCCGATCAGAGAATGCATTTTTACATTGGGTATTCGCCATTGGGTTTTGGAGTTAAACAGTGCCCCCGTTATATCAAATCTTTCAGCGGCATACCGCATTTGCGTATTCAGCGCCGCTTCGCAATCCAGACAGGGTGCGCGGTGCGCAGGGAGTGGTCCCTGAACGCAGTCTCTATCCACGCTGGGGTCGCAGGGCGTGGCATGCGTGGCCTGGCGCCAAGAGGTGGTGCGCAGGAATCTGCCCCTGCACGCAGGGCGCCAGGGCGGTCGCGGGGGCGTGTCCAGCGATCCAGTTTGCCCCGCCTCCTTTTTGGTTTTTATAGGCGCACTGCAGCGCGGGGGAAAACAGTTTTTTTTCATTCCCCCCCCCCCCCCCCACACATATTTTCTAAGCCGATTATAGACATTATAAGAACAAGTCTTTCGTAAAGAGTGCCCATGGCAGGCTGGGATAGCGGGCTCCTCTCAGCCATCGCATATTTGGTTTTGCTAGAGGCCGACGTCCGCGAGGAGGATGATGATGAGGAGGAAGAGGAGGAAGAGGAGGGTGCCTCTTTTCCCACGCCTCCCCTTACCGCGCTGCTTCTGGCACTTCCAGCTTCTGAGACAGCATCAGCATCGGCAGCACACTGTCTTGCCTACACAATGGTAGCAGCCCCAGAATTGTGTATTTCATATTTGCTTCTAAGACAGCAGCCCAAACATCTACCCCCACATCACTTAGTCTTGTGGTGGATTTTAACATACCGAGAACATCCGCACGTTTTCTTCGTACCTGTGTCAGCCCCAATGCTACTTTTCCTTTGCAGTACCGCAGATTTGCAGGACGGTTTCATTACCTTGCACAAGCTCTGACGCGGCAGCCTGTTCCACTGAACATTCCGATGGGTGGGTGGGGAGGCACTCGACGGTAGGGGGTGGGGTTGACGGGGGAGGGTTTACTCGTGCAGCGCGCTGGGGAAAAATACAATGACATTTTCATGCAGAGGAGAGATTGCTGGCGGGAGGTCCTCGGAGGCTGGTGGTGGTTGAATGTGGACGTCGATGTAAAAGCCCACTGCGCCGAGCGATTCGTTCTTGCTTCCGCTCGCGTCCCCCCTCCCCGTCTTTCCCAAGCTGCTGTAGATTTGTTGATTTGTGCTTTCAGCCGAATAGTTTCCGAATGCAGAGCTTGCACTTAGGGGCTCTCTGCAACACCACTGCGGAATTTGATGGGTCCGGTGGGGATTCTTCACGTTGCTGCACGTGGCCGCCTCGTGAACACCTCGTGCGCTGGGTGGGTCCTGCGAGGTTTCGCTACGTTGCCTCCCGCAGCTGCCGCGCGGCCGCCTCGTGCGCTGGGTGGGTCCGTTGAAGTCTCGCCACGTTGCCGCTCATGGCCGCCTCTTTCGCTGCGTGGGTCTGGCCAGGTTTCGCCACGTTGCCGCCCGTGGCCGCTTCGTGGCCGCCCACTGCGCTGGGTGGGTCCGGCGAAATTTCGCCATGTTGCCGCCCGTGGGCTCCTCGTGCGCTCCTCGTGCGCCGGGTCAGTTCAGAGGTTTCGCCACGTTGCCACCCAGGGCCGCTTCGTGGCCGCCCACTGCGCTGGGTGGGTCCGATGGGTCTGGCGGGACATTGAAATGAGCAAGCGGGTTTCCAAGCAGGCGACCGGGCGGACCCTCACGGGTGGGTATGGCGGGTGGACCCCAGTGGGCGGATCGGGCGGGCAGACCCTGATGTGCAGGTCGGGCAGGCGGGGCGTTGAAGCATATCTCGCGATTAGCGACAAAAAAAAAACCCGACGAGAGCACGGAGCCTGAGTAAGTTGTGACGATGTCTTGTGGGAGAGCGCGATGCCTGGACGTCAACAGCAAAGCGCTATATTAATTTGAGAGGAACTCTTCAGCGATGTTGCGATTCCTGAGTAAATTGACGAAGTCTCGAGCGAGAGCGCGATTTACAGTACATTGCGAGGAAACTATCAGGCGAGAGCCGTTGTTGTTGCAGCCGGGGGCCCAAGGGCCCCAGTTTGAGGTTCAAAACTTCCGCGAGAAAAAACAGGGTGCGCGCAACGTGGGGGCAACTCAATGTGAAAATGCAGTGAGCACCGGACGGGGAGGATGCACAGTCATAATTTTTCAGCGTCAGTAGTGTCACTGTGTGATGATGGCCCCCCTTCCCACCGCGGCCCTCCCCCCGAGGTTGATGAATAGACCCCGAGGCTGATGAATAGACCTCGCGGAGCGCGAAACAATTTTTCGAATCACGCGCGCCAGCGGTCGTCGCAGGCGCCGCCGAGGGGATCGTGCACCCTCCTGCACGGCAGCCCCAAAACTATTTCTTATCGTTTGGAAGTTGTGATAGGCTGACAACTGACGTGCCCCATCGTTGTCGTCGCCGTCGTCGTCGTGGTCGCCGTCGTCGTCGTCGTCGTCGTTGTCGATGTCATCGTAGTCGTCGTCCGCTGTCGTCGTCGCCGTTTTCGTCGCGTCATTCGTCGTCGTCGTCGTGGGGAATCCGCAGTGCGTCGTCGTTGCCGTCTTCGTCGCGTCATTCGTCGTCGTTGTCGTCGTCGTCGTCGTGGTGTTGGTCGTCGCCTTCGTTGTGGTCGGCGTCCGCGTCCGCGTCGTCGTCGTCGTCGTCGACTGCAGCGGGGCTCGCAGCGCAGCGCTCCCGTTCTGGGGCATCCGCAGTGCGGCGCCGTCCGTCGTTATCGTCGTCGCCGCCGCCGCCGTCCCCGTCGTCGTCGTCGTCGTCGTCGTCGTCGTCGTCGTCGTCGTCAGCGTCGTCAGCGTCGTCGGCGTCGTTGCGTCGTCGTCGTCGACGACGACACCAGGCCTACGCAGCCTCCCCTTCCATGGGTCATCTGCAGTATTTCGTCGTCACCGTCGACGAATACAGCGGGCATGCCAGCACCCGGGTCCCCTTCACATGGAGCATCCGCGGTGCGTCGTCGTCGTCCGCCGTCGCCGTCGGCGTCGTCGTCGTCGTCGTAGGGCATCTTGTAGTGGAGAAGGAGACAGGGGAGAAGGAGAGGAGACAGGGGAGCCCTCACCGCCTGCCTGTGCCGTTCCTCCCCATTTTTTCTTTCCACGTTTGTAGCCATGTCGGCACCGCCCGCCAGCCGAGGCGCCTCTTCCTTTCGCCTCCTTTTTTCTCCATTGACAGTCGCCATTTTGGCCCAGCCGTCCCGCTGTAGCGGAGGCGCTGCTGAACCCCTCCTGGGTGTCGGTACTGATCACCGGCGGCGCCGTGGTGTGTTTCCACTTGGCGGGCGCCCCCCCCGGTTTTTTGTTACGCGCATGGCTTTTTTTTGCAACCGCAAGCTGACTTTATCCCGCCCGCCCGCTTCAATGTTCCAGTGGACCCTCTCGCTATTGTCCGCCCGCCCGACCCGCCCGTCAAGGCGCGCCCGCCCGACCCGCCTGTCATGATCCGCCCGCCCGACCTGCTCGTCGGGGTCCGTGGGCCCGCTTGTTTGGAAGTGCTCCCGCTCGGTTTATGCCCGCCACGCCCGACCCAGGGCCCGCCCGCTCGACCCGCCCGTGACGATCCGCCCGCCGGGCCTGCCTGTCAGGTCTGCCAGCCCGCGTGTTTGGGAGCCTTCTCGTCCGTTGTGGTGCCCCGCCCGCCCGAATCGCCCGGTAGGTTCCGCCCGCCCGACCCGCAGTTAGTGCTGGACCGCCCGGCCCGACGATGGTTGCTCTTCCATCCCCACTCCTCCAGCGTACTCTTGGCCGTCGATCTTCCTTCCTCCCACTTGACCCCTCCGTCACCGTCATTTTTGTACGTTCCTCACTCTCTCCCTTTCTTTCCTTTCTGCCCTCCGCCTCATATTGTGGAGGCCGCGCCAACAACACGTGGCAGGCAAAAACCAGATACCCCCCAAAGGGGCACGATCGAAGGCGAAGAGGGCGGACATCGAGGCCTCGGAGTTAGTAGCTGATCGACCCGCGAGCGACGAAGAGTGAAGAGTGGCAATCGTGTTGCTGTTGTTGTTGCTGCTGCCGCTGATGCTGCCGCTGGTGCTGCCCACGCTGGCGGCGTGCCCGCGCTGGCACGCCCTCGCGCGCTTCGTGCCCCACGGGCAGCCCCAGCCGGCGCGCTCCAGACAGGGGCCCCGCGCCTCGCCCAGCGGCGGGAGGTCGGAGGAAGATGGGCAGCAAGAGACCGCGGCGGGGAAGGCAGAGAAAGGTGAGCGGGAGGTGGCGGGAGCAGGGCCGGTGAGACGTCAACATCTCTGGAGGTTCGGGGCTCTCGGAGTCGGCCAGTCTGCGGCCCCAGCGAGCGCGTTCGCACGCGCCCCCACAGCCAGCTCCGACACTGACTCAGCTCGTTTCTTGCCCCTATGGGCCCCGAGGGAGCCCCTGGCTACGGCCCTCGAGGGCATCCGCACCCCAGGTTTCATAATAAATGGCACGGTCATAACGCGCCAGTTTCGATCCCCCTTCAGTCTGGGGTGATTTGGAGCATCGCGGAAGCAGACCCCGTTCCAGGAGTTCCATAGAGATGTACGAAGGCCCCTCTTGCCGAAAACGAGGTGTCAGATCATCAGGGTTCTGACCCCCCAATACGTTTTTGTCCCCTGTCCCCCCTTCCCCATACAGTTAAGAGCGGACGTTGTGGAAGTACATGTCAGCCCGCAACCCCGCCAGTTACGTTGTTGCGCCGTGCTAGGCCAGGCCCTCCTCCTCTCGCTGGGCAAACTGATGGGACATTGCAGGCACCCCCGCCAGCACCTCCCAGAATGATCAAATCAGGCCCCCTCCCGCCAGATCACTTGGACATCAACATGAAGCTCGCTCCCCTCTCGCAAGATCTAGTTCGAGTCACCCCCCCCGAGGCAAATCAAACCCCCTTCCTCTTACGGTGAAATCTGGAGCAGTCGTTGTTGCCCAAGGTTCCAGCAGAGCATCAGCGCCACGGTCCGAGCCGAGCCACTCGACAGCTATGGGCAAGTTCATCAAAGCTGGCCGCGTCGTTGTACTCCTGCAGGGCCGCTACACGGGCAAGAAGGCCATCGTGGTAAAGCCGTTTGATGACGGGTCCAAATCGCGCCCGTTTGGGCATTGCCTCGTCGCTGGCGTGGACAAGGCTCCCCTGAAGGTGACTAAGACAATGGGGAAGAAGAAGATCGCTAAGAGGACGCGCGTCAAGCCTTTTGTGAAGTACGTGAACTACAACCACATGATGCCCACTCGCTACCAGGTGCCCGCTGAAGTCGGCGTGCAGTCGTGGGTCACGGACCAACAGATGGACAACAGCGACGGCCGCGTCGAGGCGAAGAAGGCCATCAAGAGTGCGTTTCAGGAGAAGTTCGCTAACCCTCCAGCAGACAAGGCGGGCAAGCCTTCCAAGGACGTCCTCTATCTCCGTAAGAAGCTCCGTTTCTGAGGGAGGCCCGCCGATCGATGTTGCGCATGCGCATGGCTCCCGCACATGCGGCGAAACAGCAGCAGAAACAGTAACATTGTTGTGCTCGCTCTCCACCCGAGAATGTGCGCGATTGGTCTCACAGCTGGTCTAGTGCGCACGGAAAGATGATGTGCTTATGTAACATGTCATCATGTGTGCTTATCTACGCCTGGCAGTGCACTTGTGCTCGACACGCGTGCGTGCTACAACATACGTATGCCATGTAGGTGATGTCTCTGCTCACGCTCATTTCGTTTGATCGTATCTAATATGTGCTAGCACGGTTTATGATTAGTACGTACGAACCCGCGTCGCGAATGTTCGCTATCACAGTTCCTGGTGCGCGGCATGTGCATATTCATGTTTACGAGTCATTCATAATTCGTCGCGCGCTGCTTATGTATAAGACGTGTTCCTGTTCGTTGCGCTCCGGATAGCACGCGGCTTACCATGGTCTGCGACCTGCCTCTGGCAATTAGAGTGTCAATTGCGTCTGCTCTGGATGTATGTGGTCTGAGTTCCTGCCGTGGGCTCTTCTGGGCTCTTCACGCATGTTGTGTATGTGGGTAGGTGTTCTCGTTGGGTGAGTGTTCGATGATCTGCCTGCGCGTTGTGTACGCATGCTTTGCAATCACGTCTGTGTGTGAGGTGTGTCTATTGTGCGTGGAGTCACCGAGTTTGCGACGGTACAGTGCGATTTGCTTTTGCGCAGGTTGTTGTGTTTGTTCTGTCGTTTCTGTCGTCAACTTCCGATTACGCGAGGCAGGACAGAAGGGTCCAACCAGCACACTCGTGGTTTCGCGTCCGCAAAACACCAGTGACCAACCAGAGCATTTCGGGCCTGGCAGGCGCCGTAACCAGTGCGGGCAAGGCGAGACACCATGGGGCCTTGCGGCCACGGAGTGCAGAGCGGGCGAGGCAGATCTGGAGTTTCCTTTTCAAGACCTGATAAGCCCGACCTGCCAGGTGGGGAACTCGGGCCCCACTGGGCACCATTTGCGCACGGCCCCACGGCTTGCTCCTACACACACTCACACATACACATCTCACGCTTCCAAAGCCTCTGACGTCGGACGTCCCGAGCATCCTGTGTCGGGTCCTCGTGTTGAAGAGAGCGCCCCGCGTTCCTCATTCCTCCTCCTCCTCCCCCCTCCTCTTCCTGCTTTCTCCTCGCCGTCACTTCGGCACACCCTTCCCTTCACACGGTTTATGGCCCCACAGGGACCGCAACGACGACCTCAGTGGCAGGGTTCGCACGGCGGCACGGCACCAATTTCGACACACCCATTGCACGCGCTTCGGGGCCGCATAGGGAGCTCCCCCAATGCCCCAGTGGCAGGGTTCGCATGGAGCCATGGCGCCCAGTCCGGCACCCCCCTCACACGTTTGGTGGCCCGATAGGGAGCCCCACCGAAGGCCCTAGTGGCAGGGGTCGCATGACGCCACCGCGCCAATTTCGGCACACTCATTACACCCGCGTCGGGGCCGCATAGGGATCTCCACCGAATGCACCCAGTGGCAGGATTCGCAAGGCGCCACCGCACTCATTCAGCACACCCCTCACACGCTTCGTGGCCCCATAAGAGGTTGCTCCTCTTTCGTCCCACCTGTCTTGCAGCACTCGCACCCGCGCATGGCTGGATCCCTCGCCAGGAAAATAGTTATTCTTATCAAGACGTGGACCCTCAGAGGTCCCGCCCCCTGTCCTGGAACTTGCGGTTCATCTCGATGCGGTTTTTCATGTTCCCGGGGTGTGGTAAGAGGCCCCAAAGGCCATGCATAACCAATGCCTTCCGCGGGGGCTCGTCACGACGCAAGGAGGACTGGGCGCCCTTCATGCTTCGTGCCACAGCCGCTCTGGGCACACGTTGGCGCGCGACCCCGCGACTCAATGCGGTATGCCCCTGGCGCGAGTCGTGCCCCAGGGGGTGCACCAGCTGCGGCCCTGGCGCGCCTGTCCGCGAACCTTTTCGCGGCTTATCATCCTCGGCACACGCCCCGCGTAATACGTGGGGCCAGGCCCCGCCACCCGATGTTGAGTCACGTCCCCATTTGCTTGAACAACCGGGCGACGCCGCAGTTTCCAACAGCATTTCACACACACACACACGTGCTAGCCAGCGCGTGCCCCAAGCAGCAGGCTGCTTATAGCATGCGTTGCAAGTTGTGGCAAGCGTCCCGTGCAGGGTGCGATCTATGTGTTGCGAGCTGCGTATGTGATGAAGAGTCATGTGGTGCAAGCCATTTTGGACGAGCAGCGCCATCAATGTGTCGCCGGCTGCGTGGTGCGAGCTGCGCGTTGCAAGCTACGTGTTGCCTTCCCTCCCTCTCCCACCCTCTCCCCCTCTCCCTCTCTCTCCCTCTATCCTCCCCTCCTCCGCCTTCCCTCCCTCCCCTTCCTCTTTCCCTCCCCTCCCTCCTTCCCTCCTCCCTCCCTCGCTGTCTCTCCCCCTTCCCTCCCTCCCCTCCTTCCCTCCCTCCCTCACTCTCCCTATCCTTACTTCCTATGATGAAACATTCTCGCATCCCCACCTAGTCGGCCGATAACAACTCAAGTTTTTTTTTCCCCCCCCAACATGTCGAGTTGCGAGAACTCGCCAACATGTCGTCGAGTTGCGAAAGTGCAGCAGGAATGTGACGGAATGAACATCGTCTGGGTTCCCGGAAGCGGGTGGTCGCGTCCTACCCATCAAAAAACAAAACAAAGTCAATGTTTTTCTCGTAACCACTGACTTTCTTGTCGTCGACGCGGCGAACAGTGTAGCAGGAATGGGACGCGGCGCGCATCTCGCGCGGACGCCTGGCCAAGCCTACGCGGGACCCCCCAACCTACCTGTCAAAAAGCATTGCAACGTCGGCGTTTTTCTTGCCAACATGTACTTTCTCCTCGTCGGCGCTGCGAATCGCGCAGCGGGAATGGGACGCGGCGCACATCGCGCGGGGACGCCTGCTTGTCAACATGGATTGTCTTGTCGTCGACGCTGCGGCCCGTCGAGTTGAGGAGTTGGGCGGGCGGCAAGTCATAATGCCTCAAGCAAATGCGGTTCAAACACGTGCCTCAGGAGACCCCCCAAAGGTAGAAAAAAAGGCGTCCCGGAGGTCCTGGGGGGGTAGCACGCATATTGATTTGCATGTGGTGTTTGAAGAATTGTGAGGTTAGCACCTACTTGTGTTGTCAATGTTCCAACCTGGAAGATATATCCAAGAGGCCCTCAGGTGCATACCAGAAAGCTCCCAGGACGCCCCGCGAATTCCCAAGAGGCATTCACCTCTCTTCCTCCTCAGTTTCTCCCTTCTTCCCTCTCTCCCCCCCTCCTCCTCCTCCTCCTCCTCCTCCTCCTCCTCCTCTTCCTCCTCCTCCTCCTCCTCCTCCTCCTCCTCCTCGTCCTCGTCCTCGTCCTCCCCCTGCTCCATGCGCGGCAGGAGCGAAACGATTGGCGGTGCAGCGCGCGTGGCTGGAATGAGACGCGGTGCCCTTCGCGCGCTGGCCATGCTGTCGCCGACGATGCAACATGAGAGGCTGGAGCGGGGCGCGGCGTACATCCCGGGCGGTCTTGTTTGTCGTCGGCTTTGCTATACCCGCGGCAGGAATAGGACGCAGTTCGTGTCGCGCGCTGAACCTCTGACTCTAACCGCCCACGATACATGATGAGCGACAGGCGTCGGACGCGACGCGCTTGCATCGCATGTTGCGGGAGGGCGGGAGGGAGTGGACGGAGCCCTCTGGCTCGTTCGACCTGGCTAACTTGACCTTTTCCCTGCCTCTTCCCTCCCTCCCTCCCTTCCCTCCCTCCTCGAGCCAGGCGCTGTCGACCCCCGAGGACTTCGCAGACTCCCCGGCCGGCGGGCGGCCGCCCCCGCGGCCGCATTCCGGTGTTTCCCGGCCCAGGCCCCTCTCGGCAGGGGCCTCGGCGCGCTCGCGGGGGGGACCAGATCTCCGCTTTCGCCGCTCCGTCCTCCTCCTCCTGCTCCTGTTCCTGTTCCTCCTCTTCCTCCTCGTCCTCTGCTCTTTTTCCTCTCCCCTCGAACCTCCCTCCTCCTCCCTCCTCCTCCTCCTCCTCCTCCTCCTCCTCCTCTTCCTCCTCCTCCTCTTCCTCCTCCGCCTTCTCCGCCCCCTCGTCCTCCTCGTTCCGCTCCTCCTCCTCCTCCTCTCCTCCTCCTCCTCCTCCTCCGCTCCTCCTCCTCCTCCTCCTCCTCCGCCTCCTCCTCCTCCTCATCCTCTTTCTCATCCTCATCCTCCTCATCTTCATCCTCTTCACCCACCTCCTCCTCCTCCTCCTCCTCTTTCTCCTCCTCCTTCTCCTCACCCTCCTCCTCCTCCTCCTCCTCATCATCCTGTTCACCTTCTGGCGCTGATACGTTCTTGGGATTGATTTGTAGCGCTCCGTGCTCCATTCCTGTAGTTTGCGGTGGACAGTGTGACGAGTGGATCGTCACGTTGGAATGCCGGTTTCGCGGGAGCAATTCTAAGAGACATATATCAGACGATTGGACAAGGGATTCTCAAATGTGTTTTCAATTGGAGGTTTTGTCGTTGATTTCGGCTTTCAGGGGCCGTGATGAGGCTTCGGATTCGCATCAAACATGGATCCGCGACGAAACAAGTCCCTGGATCCGCGATTTGGGGCCGCGGATTGAAAACACAGATCGGCGGATGTCAGGGTTTGGGGTTTCGGATGTTTTCGTCGGATTTCGGCGGTTTTCTAGCTGCGCCTCGCCGAGAGCGTTCCGGGGTGGGTGCCCGAGTCGCCCCGAACGGCCCCAGAGGCTTGAATTAATGCAGGGGAGCGATTATAAAAAAACGCCCTCCCCCCCCCCGGCCCCCCCAAAATGATTGAGTGGGGCGGACTAATAGAATTCAGCCGCCGGAAACTGTTTTTTTTAAATCGTCCGCCCCCCGGCGTTTGCTTTTGCCCCTTTGGGGGAACTGATGTTCTATTCGTTCTCCTTCGTTCGCTTGATCACCCGCGGCCGCGGGGGGAGGATTGCGGAGGGGGGACGGGGTAATCAGGGAAGGGGTTTTCGAAGAGGCGCTTGATCACCGTCGTCTTTGCGGACGGCCGCCGGTCGTCCTTGCGGACGGCCGCGGCGATTGGGAGGTGGGGGATGAGGAGGAGGAGGAGGAGGAGGAGGAGGAGGAGGAGGAAGAAGAGGAGGGGGAAGGACAAGCTAGGTGCGCTCGCCTCATATATGACAGCCTACCCTCCCTCCCATCCCTTACCATGGCGTAGATCCCCTCTCTACTCGCACAGTTGGATGTCGAGCAGGGCAATGATCCCGAAAAGGGCACGCGATGCATTGTAAAGCACGGCGTGGCAGGGCGTTGAAAAGCACCGCGAAGCGTAGTATGTCACAGCATGGCGTGGCGTGGCGTAGTGCAGAATTTCATCACAAATCTTTGCAACGCAAAGCATTGCATCGCACAGCGGCCCCGAACATAACATTGCATAGCACGGCGTTGAAGATCAAAACGTAGCATGGCAGAGCACGACGTGGCACGTTCGTCGCCACAGACGGTCCGCGGAGGAGGAGGAGGAGGAGGAGGAGGAGGAGGAGGAGGAGGACGACGAGGACGAGGACGAGGACGAGGACGAGGAGGAGGAGGAGGAGGAGGAGGAGGAAGAACTCGCCCAGAAAAAAAAACACCCCGTCCACCCCCTTGGCCCCCGCGCCCTGGATCGCCACCCCGTGCCCCCCCCCCCCCTGGCCTTCCAGGCAACCCGGAATTGTCAGCCCCCCGTATGCCTGCCCTGCTCCCCCGCTATTGCGGGGGCGAGGAGGCCCGCGAAACAATTTTTTAATCGTCCGCCCCAGAAAGTTTTTTATCGTTCCTCTTCACTACAGCCTGAAAGCAGACGAACTGAGTGTTTTCATGCTAGCGGCTAGCGTTCTTCTTCGATTTCGGCTCTGGCCGGTCATCGGGACCCGGGGTTATCAAAAATGGATCCGGGACATCTCGCAGCGGCCGCGGCCCATAGGGAAGTGTTCAGATGGTTGTCCGTAGTTTCTTGGAGGATGAATCCATCCTCAAGGTGCTTAAGTTATTTAGCAGCTGCGCCTCGCCGAGGGCACTCCAGGGGTGCGAGAACGGCCCCGAACGACCGCGAGAGGCCCGAGCCCGAAAGCCAGACTTCCGTGCGTCGTGGAACCAATGTCCGTGCGGAAAAATATGTCGCAATCCCAGGGAATTGGCCCAGCCCTCCAGGAGGGGTCCTTTTTAGGAGGAATCAGACCCAGCCCGCAGGGCATTGAGACCCAGGCGTCGCAATTTTGATCGCACTGGGCGTTTTCTCCTTAAGATCTACGCCCCGAGAATTTGGTACAGGTATCCAGTCGTGATGAATCACGCCATTGTTTTTGTCCAGCCATCCTGTAGTGTTGGGTCTTCTTTTTGAATCAGCCGCGCCCCGCGTCCCATCCTCATTTCCCCTTCCCCTTCCCCTTCCTCCTCCTCCTCCTCCTCCTCGTCCTCCTCCTCCGCCTTCCGTAGCCATATTAGGTCAAGCCATTTGGCTCGAGGTGATCTGCGCGATCTGGGACGCTCCGCTCCCCCTGCCCCTAGGCCTCCCGCCCCTCGCTCTCTCGGGCCTCGCCGCACGCCGCGCTCTCTGGCCCTCCTCTCCCTCGGGCGCGATGGCTGGTGTCCCCGCCTTGCTGAGCGCCGGCGCCACAGCTCCGCCGCCTGTTGCAGGGCCTGTGACCATCCCAATCGACTCCCAGGACTCCCCTTCCTTTCTCGTCTCCACGGCTTGCACGCGAGAGGAACCCGCCCACGCACCCAGCTACTGAGGAATCGATGGTTTCGCCCGTCAACCAGAGTGAGCAGATCTCAGGTCTCACTGAAGGAAGGTTTCTCCCAGACGGCCTCGGAGCTCTCATCCTACTGTTCCCAGGTCCAGAGTATGCAGTCTGATTTCGTGAAAATGCCGGGTGGGTTCATAGTACTTCAGAAGACCACGAACGGAAGGTTTGCAGAACTCGAGTGTCTCCAGGATGAAGCCACCAGGTGGTTCCCGAGCAGGATGGCGAATTTCGAGCAGTGTGTGCGTGTGTGTGGAGAAGATTGGAGCTGATATGGAGCCCCTTCGTGATCAACTCGACTGGTGGACCCGTGCCTTTTCGGACGTGATGATGCCTGATGAAAGTGATGCTGACATCATCCGGCGCAGGATGGTTCGCAACAGTGTGCCTGACCAAGGTAGCGTGACTCGTCCCATTGTCCTCGGATCCCAGACGCCTTTGATGGAGGCGTCCCTGCGTGCCGCGGTGGCACCGATCGTCACTCCGTGCATCCCACAAGGAGAAGAACCGATCGTTCGTGCCTATACCCTGGCACGTAAGGTGATGTGAGACTTCCCCGGTACAACGGCGTGTTCTGCATTATTTGGGAAAGCTCTGTCGGTCGGGGAACTTCTTGTTCATTAGCCCATTGACCAGGTCCAGTGGGAGCTCAGGGTGCGAAGGGACCTCCCCTCTCAGAGTCGGAAGCTCTTCTACTACTTCGGTCAGTCTCGCGCCATAATCTCGAAGGTCATCAGTGGTTTTAAGGTTGGCAGTAAAGGGCTCGGCGGTCAGATTTACGCTCTCGATGGTCCCCATGGTGGTTTTGGCCAAGATATTGGCATCATATTCTGGGGCAGCTGAACTCGTCTTCGGCAGGGAGGGTCTAGCTATGTTCGGGAAGAGTGAGCACGAGGGCTCAATCCGCACGCTGTTATTTCAAATTCGCCCCTTTATGGGGCCCCCAGTTGCCCGAGGCACCCTTGCATGAATCCCATGGCTGTCGCATCCTTGCCGTCTGGGGCCTCTGGCGCTTCAGTTTGGGAAACCGCCTTGAGGGCGGGGCCTAGGGGCAGCGCGTCACCTCTGCCGCGGGGCGTGGCCCGGCCAGCTTCTCGTTTCAATTCCTCTCCTGCTGGGTCTTTTTTGCCGCCTGGCCCATCTTGTGGCGCGAGTGGGGTTTTCGCCCCCTGTGCCCCGGTGTCTGTCTGTACTTGGAACGCGCACGCTCTTTTCTCGTCCTACTTCAATGCCTCGGTCCATGCTCGTCGTCGACACCAACAGCTCTCCAATATCCGCGGCAAGTTTGGTGCGGCTCGCCTGCAAGATGCCCATGGGACTACAGCGGGTGTCGAGACGATTGCACGGGATGATCGGTGTCGCGACTCGGCGTTGCATTCTTCTCTCTTGGGCCCTGGGCTCGGCGGAGGGATTGTCGCAGTTCTACCCAGCCGCTCGTTGCTCAGTTCAGCGAGTGTGATTCGAGAATTATTGTTCCTGGCAGAATATTGGTTTGCTTCCTGAAGGGCCCTCGCGGTGACTCGTGCATCGTCAACGTGCGTATGCCGACCACTTGGGAGCATATTGAAATTAATCCCAGGTGCCCCGATCGCGCCCAGCCCTTTCTCCCTCGCCATGCCTTTACTCATTGCCTCATTGCTGGGGATCGGGGTTTCATGGAGGCAGCGGAGGGTCGTCTCCGCACCGATGGGTTGTTGATGGCGGGTGGCAGATTTCTGTCGGACGCGTTCGCCGCTAGGCGCGGGCCCTGGGCCGAGCTGTGCCAGCCTGATCCCACGCGGCGCGATGTCGATGAGGGAACGATTCGTGGGTCCGCTCGTTTGGACAGGAACTGCACCGGCCCCCCCGCCTCGATTCCGGGATACCTCCGTCGCGGTCAACGCTGTTGGTCTTGCAGCAAAGGCGAACGCCCCCTCGGACCGCGCCCCCGCGGTGGCCGCGATTGCCGACAGATCCCCTGCTCTCGCCCCTCAAAAGACCCCCTGCTCTCGCCCCTCAAAAAAGATCCCGAAGTGGATTTCGCAGCATGAGCTCTGCCGCAGTCTCTTGGGCTCGGAGATTCGTGAGATCCTTCCTGCGATGTCGCACAAAGAAGCTTGATCGCGCGATGGCAGTCCCCTGGCAGATGGCCCCCGTCTGCAAGCGGCCGCTCCGCGCGAATCCCCCTCGCCCCGTCAGTGAGAAGCTGCACTTTGCCATCGTGGCCTTCCGCGGATAGCGGCGTGGAAGGCCTGTAATCTGTGAATATGCTATCCGTGCTCATCCTGCTCGATCTGTTTTCCTTGACCCTGAGAGAGACTTGCGCGCGGACCCTGATGGGTTTGGTTCTCTCGTCGAATGTTTGAAGACTGCCTGATGTGATCTGGAAACTAGGGAGCTTGACCAGTGGGGAATAGATGGTCTGGAGAAGTCGAAGATGGTGCAGCGTCTATCGCACGTGCGCAGATCTTGGGCTAAGATGCGCAGAAGGTTTGGCCAGTCTGGTATTTTCCGCGAGGACGGCGCGGCTTGTGCCTCGCCTGATGAGTCCAGCGAAGTTTCGGTTGACCGTTGGCCGCGTGATTTCTGCTGAGAGGATCCCTGGCCGCACCTTCTGGCCTGAAACGCTTGGACACGCGCAGCCCGCGGCTAATGATGTTCGGGGCTGGCGTCTTGATTGGTGATTTCGTTGATCTGGTCCGTTTCAAACGACACTCGGCTCCGGGGGAAGACGGAATTCCGCATGGTTCCTGGAATGCGGGTGGTGCGGCGGATATTCTTTTCTGGACTACGTATTGTGAGGTGCAGAGTCGTCAGGTAGCTCAGCGGCTCTTGAAATGCACCGCGGGAGAATGTGCTCTCTGCCCAAAGATGTAGAGGCCGATGAGAACCCTGCAGAGTTAGACGGGTCCCTCGGGGAAGCGCGCCCCTTTGACCCTGGCGAACACGGGCGCCAATATTTCTAATGATGTTTTCTCCATCGGCTTGCAGAGGGCTTCGAAGTCCTCCGTTGATCCCACGCAGAATGGGTGGCGTCCCTGGACGTGACATCCTGGGCAACGTTGTGGACGTCGCACGGTGGGGGCTCCGCCAGGTGCTCGCGGGTGCAAGTCTGGAGTTTTGTCCATTGCTTTCTCGGTCGCTTTCCCGTCTCTGATCACTTCCTGGGCTCTTGCTGTTCTGGAAGCGATTGGTGCCCCTGGGCAAGTGATCGGATGTTTATTGGGAGCTGCACCGCAAGGACGTCGCGGTCATCAATTTCCCTGGCGCGCCGCCGCGAGAGCTTCCCGTTTGCCGCAGCGTTAGACTAGGTGGCCCAGCGTCGATGATCTCATTTTCCCATGCGCTGGACCCTGTCCTTAGGTGAATGCGAGTGGGATTGGTAGGATATGTCCCGAGGATGAGGGCGCGCGCGGATGATCCGCGCATCTGCAGTGAGAATATCATCACTGGGCTGCCTCCATCTCTTCATCACCCTTCCATGCTTAAGCGTGCTACTGGTCTTCCTATTAACATTGGCAAGCGCGAAGTCTGAGTGATTGGCTTCCTTGACCCTGACCAGCCCCCTGCTCGCCTGCGACGCAAGAGAAGTGTCTTTGCTGATCTTGGCTTCGCGAGGGTGGTTGTCAATATGGGGTTATGGTTGCGTCTTGGAGCGCTGGAAAAGTTACGGTTGAATGTGATTCCTCCGTTTTTGGCAGACGTTTCGGAGATTCCGTGGATTGGGGCTGGGATTGCCGATTGCCATGGAGCTATTCCACGCGCGTTGCGTGTCTCTCTTGGCCCGCCAGCTGCAGTTGTGCCCAGTCGCACCAGCACCG
This sequence comes from Prorocentrum cordatum, assembly GCA_963575745.1. NCBI lineage: Eukaryota > Dinophyceae > Prorocentrales > Prorocentraceae > Prorocentrum > Prorocentrum cordatum. The sequence goes on along the minus strand of CAUYUJ010014749.1, from coordinate 160,319 downwards.
CGGCCGGTCATCAACGAAGCGCTCCTTGTCATCGCCACTGGGCCCCGGCATGCCCTTTTCCAAGGGGATGTTGATTGGGCTTCGGGCCTCCTCCATTGAATGTCTTGACTGGATAAGATCTCGAAGGCGATTGAGTTTCGGGTCGTGATGTCCTGTGCAGCACTGGATGATATACAATATGAGTGTGAGGATCTGACTGTGAACCTGGTTGGTAATGGGTTCCGACCGGCGGGCACCCTCGGGCATAACGATCGCGGCTCAAAACCGTGGCCAATGTGGCGGGGGCGTTGTCGGCCCCAACCACCTCCCCCATCCCTAGGAAGAAGCTCCAGAAGAAGGCCATGCATGGCACATCTCCGTCGTCTTCGTGATTTCTTCGCCCCCCCTTCGCACCCTGGCGGTGAGGGTGGTTAAGTGGGCGTGGGCGGGCATGTTCAGTATCCTGGCTTTCAGGCGCATGCCCTGAGTATGAAAGCTATGGACCGTGAGACGACCATCCACTTCGTCACTGACGTACTGAAAGTCCTCTGCCGTGGGGCGCGTATTTCTAGTCGGTTTCATACTACCGTGCAGCGCAATGCCTTTGGATGCCCTGGGCCCGATGCGAACGGCGACTTACGTCACTAGCGAGAGTGCCCTAGGCTGAAAGAGATGTTTCTGGGCCTGTTCCCTCGATCTGGGTTGCTTCCGTCTTGGACTGAGAAACGTCGGGAGGACGATTGGCACCTGAGTCTCTGCGGTTTGTGGCCGCGATGGGGGCAGTCCAGAGAGACATCGTCGGGCGTGCGCTTATCAGCTGTTTTCTGTCTGCTCATAATGCTAGGCGCACGGGGTCCTCTGGCCTTGACAAGGATCTTACTGTTGCTCTTTTAAGGCAAGTGGCTCGTCGTCGCGTTAAGCTTCAGGAGGCGCTCGTTGTTTTGAAGCCCCGTCGAGGCCATTCCGCGGCCCCTCCCGCCCCGCCTTCCTAATTGCGCGTTCCTGAGACCCCCCCTTTTCCCGTGGCCCGTTACTGCAGTCAATTACTGTTCCTGTCCCCTCTCCCGATTTAGCTTACTGGGCCGTTGTCCGACTTGTCTGTTTCGCAGCTCATTGACAGGTTTGTTGTCCACATGCTGGTTTTTGTTGGGCTCGGTGCGCCTTGCCAGCCTTCCTTGTTGTGCTTCTCCCTGCGCGTGTTGCGGTTTCCTTGATCGTCGTCCCTCCTTGTCGTGTCTGTCCTGCCCTTTATCTCCCTTCCTGCTTTTTCCTGCCGGCCCTCGGCTCCCTTGGTCCTGTTGCTGCCCTCCCCTGCTCTTGCCTCTTGTTGCCCCTGCCTGCTCCTTCCCTTCCCTTCTCTTGTTGCGTCCCCTGCGTTCGGCAGTCCTTTTGGATGACTAGCGATTCAGAGCCCGCTCGATGCCGTCCCTGTTCGATGTTCTCGTGGGCTCCGCGGGGCTGCGGATGTCCATCGGTCCGCGCGGTCCGCGCCGTGGTGCTGAGCTAGGCGATCGTTGGCTTCCGAGAGTTCTCAGTGTGTGTGTGTGGGGGGGGGCACTTCGCCAGGCCGCTCGCATCTTTTTGCCGTGCTATTTGGGACGGCTACCATGAGTGGATCCATCCCTGGGCTCTAGTGCGTCTTCTGCCCTCCCTCTCTCTCTGCCTCTCTCTGTGCCGCCCCCGCCCCGCGGCCCGCCGCTCTCTCTGCCGCCCCGCGCGGCCGCCCCGCGCCTGCTGGTCGGGTTCTCCAAAGCTGCGTGGCCTCGATCCGTCACGCGCGGGCACGCCCGTGCCCGTAACCTTGTTTCTCCTGTCCGCGCCGCAAGTTCCAGATAGCGTGCCAGGCTCATGCCGCGGCTTCTCTGTGTTTCTGCCGCCCGCGTCGCAGGTTCCTCTCCTCATGTTGGTTCCTCGTTTTTGTTGGGGCCCTGGGGCTCCGCTTTCCCCGTTGTTGTGTTTTCGCGTTGGGCTGGGTCCTTCGCTTGTTCGTTATGATTCATATGCGTCGTGCGCGACCCTTGGCTGCCGCCAGGGTGAGATGGGCGCCAATGGCACGGTGCCCTGCCGCTTCTCTTTGTTTTTGCCTGCTACCCTTGCACCGTCCCCCTCTCGCTTGGCTTGCATCGCCCGTTTCACGGATCCGCTGGGCGGCCACGCCGGCCACCTTGCGCGTGCGTCGTGGCAGTGATATTGAGCGGGGGAAAATTCCTCCTCATCGTCATCATCATCGCCACCACCATCATCCACATCATCATCATCATCATCATCACCATCATCATCATCATCATCATCATCATCATCATCATCGCCACCACCACCATCATCAGCAGCAGCAGCGCCGTCAGCATCAACGTCACCGTCACGAGTCTTAATCATCATCAGTTCCATTGTCGTCGTGGGCATCATCATCATCATCATCAACATCGTCATCCGCATCATCCGCAGCAACATCGCAGCCATCAGTCAGGACACTCACACGCATCGCGGCCCCGTAGGAACTTTGCCGCAGGCCCAGTGGCACGGTTCGCATGGCGCCACCGCGCCCACGTCGGCACACCCCTCACACGTTTCGTGGCCGCATAGGGAGCTCCACCGCAGGTCCCATTGGCAGGATTCGCATGGCGTCACCGCGCCCAGGTCGGCGGCACATTCCTCATCCGCTTCATGGCCATCTAGGGAGCTCCACCGAGGGCCCGATGGCAAGATCCACATGGCGTTGCCGCGCAAATTTCAGCACACCCCTCTTACGTTTCGTAGCCCCACATGGAGCCGCACCGACGTTCCCAGTGGGAGGGTTCGCATGGCGCCACCGCGCCCATGTCGGCACACTCCTCACACGTTTCTTCGCCGCCCATAGGGAGCTCCACAGACGGCCCCAGTGGCAGGGCTCGCGCGGCGAAACCGTACCAATTTCTTTGACGTTACCTGGGCCACCTCGGGCCATGTTGATCCATTGTGTGCCATTTTGGGCTATTCGAGGCCATCTTGGGGCCATACTGGACGCTTGAAGGACCCGCGCCTCACCCCCCTCATCGCCCCCTTTTCCTTTGGAGTAGAGGAATGGCGAAGAGATTGCCCCCTCCCCGAAGGGGCAGAAGGCGGTTGGAATAACGATCTCCCCAAACAATTCAGGCCTGAAAAGGATAGTGGAATCATGCATCGGCCCTGGTATTTCATGTGGCTCCTCAGGCCCAGACTGGCTGAAGCTGTTCCATCCGGCTACATTCGGCTTAAGTCCGTGTCATATGGTTGAACAGTTAAGGCCCAGGGGGCATTGAATTGGGGCAGGGCGAAATGGGTGTGACGGGGGGTGGACCGAAACCGAGTGTGCGGGGGGAGGGAAAAGGGTGCGGGGGGGGGGGGGGGGCAGAAGGAGGCGGTGAGGGGGAGATCGATGCGGGGCGGGGTGAGGAACTAAAGGGTGTGGGGGAGGGAAACAGGGAGTGCTGGGGGGGAGGTACATGGAGAGTAGAGAGAGGGGAAAAGGAAAGGGGTAACACATCCCCTTCGTGGCCGTGGCGGCTGCACCCCAGGGGTCGTCACCTAACTCCTCCGATCTTCCCCGTGCTCGCGCACTTCGCCCCTCCGCCGCGCCCGCCGAGGCGCGGGCCGGGCACGCCCTGGGGCGGCCAGCCGACCCCGAGGAGCTGAAGGCCCCCCCCCAAAAAAAGTGGGAAGCCAGTGGAGGCTAGAGCAACTGAGAGAGGTCGAGACACATCAAGGGCTCCCATGATACACGTACATGTTGTAGTGCTCCCCATGTCCAGATGATGGGGCTACCGTTGTTGCTCCGACCGCGCGGACCTCCCCACCTCTTCCCTCTCGTCCCCGTCCTACTCAGAGTAGAGTGATGCACTCAGAGTGTGCTGATACCGAACGATGACGATAGGAGTATGCTGACGACGATGATGCCGATGATGAATGATGCTGATGAAAAATAATGTCTCGTGCGAGGCGCTGGTGTTTGCACCCCAAGGGGGCCCAGATGGCGAGAATGTCTCGAGCGGTTTGCTTGTTTGGGGGGCCAGGCTCGTCTGCGCTGCGAGAGCAGATTCTGAGGATTTCTTGAGCGAGGCGCGGGTTTCAGCACCCCCAAGGTGGAGCCGCCAGGGGGTATTGCACGGCTTCCGTTCGCGCCAAAATGGCTGGGATGTCTCAAGCGGTTTGCTTGTTTCGGTGCCGCAACATCCTCCGCTTTCGGAGCAGATTTGGAGGATGTCTCGAGCGAGGCGCTCATTTCCCCCCTAAGTGGGGCCAGAATTTGAGGATGTCTCGATCGCTTTGCTTGTTTTGGTGGCCAGACTCGTGGGCACGGATCCCCCCGAGGATGCCATTGGAGGCTCCAGCAGGCTCCAGGAGGCCCAAGGAGGCAACAGGAGGTTCCAGGAGGCATTAGAAGGCCACAGGAAGGCCCAAGGGGCCACAGGATGCCCCAAGAGGCTCCAGGAGGCCCCAGGAAGCTCCAGAAGGCCTCAGGAGGCTCCAGGATGCTCCAGGAGGCCGCAGGAGGCCACAGGAGGCTCCAGGATGTCACTTTTTCTTCTTTGCTTGCACCGCGGGCAGAGGCTGTCGAACTGGTAGCTTCCTGCCTGCTGCCTCTCGCGAGGTCACTGTGCACCCGTGACGACCACCTCGTTGAGCGCCCACTGGTCGCCGTCGTCGTCCACTCCCAGTCGATTCTCAATTCTCGAGGTAATGATCAGCGTGCCGTGGGACGCCGGCTCAGAGAGAGAGAGAGAGAGACATATATATATATATATATATATAAAGCCAAGCATCCAGAAGGACGCGTGGGCCGGCAAGGACACTCATAGTTCATGCCGTAATTCGCTGCGTCTAACAGGACGCAGACGGCCAGAATATGATGACTGGCGCCAGGGCGGTTTGGACGAACCAGCCCGAGAGGAGGATCCCTAGACGCTGGCTCAAGCATCCCTAAATCGACAGAGCTCTCTGACGTTTCCGCCCGCGCCCAGATGTTAGGTCGGGCGTGTCCTCCTACGTTCGGGGGCGACCTCGCGCCCCCGACACTGGGAAGGTGTCGGGGGTAATGTCGCGGAGGTGTCGTGGTGATGCCGGTGTCGTCGCCCCGCGGATGACGGCTTGCCTCCCAGACCCCCTCGTGTAATGAAAAAACATGAAGGGATGTTTTTTGCTATTTTCGGCCTCTGGGGCCCTTACCGGCCCTCGGGACCGTCAAACAACGACTCAGGTAACAATTGGCCCAGGGGAATGGGTTGAGACCTCCAGGGGTCGACGTAATGAAAAAATCATGACGTCGGGGGTCTGGGCTCTCTGGTGGATCACGGTGTTGCCCTCACTTCTTGGGGATACAGACCAGAACGCGCCCCGTGAAAAAGGGAATACCCCAAACTCAGTAGCCTTACCGGGCAAAGATGGGCCGAGGGGCTGGGCTCCACAGGCGCGCGTCTCGAATTGCGCGTCCCCGTGCAGCCTGGACGCCTGAGACCTTCAAAGAAACGCCAGGCAAACCGGGTGCAACCCACAGCCCGACCTGCAGTAGGCAAACTCATGAGGTGAACCGTGGCCTGAGAGAGAACGAGCGTGTGGAAGGTGACGAATTCCCCCTCCCCCTGCGCCAGCCGCAGGCCAGAGGAAACGCACATTCGGGGTGAGGCAGCCACATCGCGAATCGAGCGCTCGCAGGGCAAAGCTGCACACCGCACGAGACGACCTGCAATAGGCAAACTCATGGAGTGAGCCGTAGCCTGGGCAATAGCAGCTGCGACAGGAGAAAGAGGGCGGAGGACGACGACGACGCGGGAGGAGGAGGGAGGACGAGGAGGAGGAGGAGGAGGAGGAGAAGGAGGACGACGAGGGAGGAGGAGGAGGAGGAGGAGGAGGAGGAGGCGCCCCAACATCTTGGCTCCATGTGCTAGCTCATGGTGCCGGCTGCCGGGTGCACGATGGCTGCGGGAGGCCCCCCAGTGCGCGCTGGAGGTGGGCCAGGGTGCGGCAAGGCATGGGCTCGACGCTCAGCCGCCGCTTTGTCTCGGCGTCTTCGCAGAGAACGTGCCCGAAATCTTCTTAGTGCATCTGCTGTTCAGTGTGCTGATGAAGCGATTGGATTCCCCGACCCGCCTGTGGAGTTGCGCGAAGAACTCACAGTGAGGTTGAGGCAGTTGGGAGAGGCACTTTTAGTACACTGGCGACTGGATACACAGCTCGGCTCACATTCACACAGATTTGGTGATGCAATTCGGGCCATGGAGGGCCTCCTTTCGATCCAGCCTGCGACGTCGGCCAACTGGCGTGCCATCAAGGTCGCGGCCGACAAGGCTCGACATGAGCCGTTGGCAGCAGCTGACAAGGTGACTGGAGAATCCAACCAGAACGTCGTGGTGGAGGAGTTCGCCCCCGTCGTGCGCAACCTGTTGCACTCAGTCACTACTGTGCTGCCTGACTTTCCTGTAGGCGCTCCAAGGGCGGAGGCCTTGGAGGCAGTCCTCTCCCAGCGTGTGCAGCATGACAGTGCAGGACAGCAGAGCGACGGCCACGTACAAGCCGTAGCGCTCCTCGAGGACACGGACGGCGACGGGGCGAGCAGTGCTGCCAGCGCCGAGGCGCGGCCGCTGCCGCTGCTGTCCGAAGCGGCCGCGGCTTGCACCGCCTCCTGGCCTGTGGCATCACTGCGGGCTGAGGCGGATGAGTTTGTCCCTGCCGCAGTTGCGGATGCACCTGAGCTCCGCCAACATCCTCAGCGCCCCGCTGCGCTTGGAGGTCCAGGCGCAAGGTCGAGGGTGGCAGAGTTCATACCTGGGTCAGGACATTGGTTTCTGGCTGGCTCGCTCTCGACATCAGAGGGCCTCAGATGTTCGTGCGGCGCAGTGGTCTTCTCCTCGGTGCCAGTGGGCGCCGTCTGCGCCGAGCACCACTCTGTGCAGACACTCAGGTATATGCGATTCATCGAACAGCAATATTCTGTGCTTTCTGATGCCAGCTCAAATCGCCCATTTATTCGCAAGCGTTCTCGCTTGGATTATATCCGAGACATTTCCCTTCAGTACACTGTTGTGAACACAACCCAGTCGACCAGGCCTTTCATTCGCAAGAGAGATCGGTGGGATGCAAGTCTCCAGGGGCGCGATAAAGGTACGGGCCGTATTGGCATCGCACCGCCCAAGGACGACGTGAAATGCCCACAGCAGTGAGTTTGACTTGAGCGTCCTGTAACTTGTGTCAGGCTTCATTGTATGTCCTTTATGTTGCCGAAGGCCTGCGCGACAGTCTGCGTGACAGGTGCAGGCAGCGACGCAAGGAAGCGAGAAGGCCCAGCAGCAGGGAGAGACCCTAAGAGGCACCAGGGCTTCTCGTCCCCTCGTCCCTCTCTCCTCCTATTCCCTCCCTATTCCACCCCACCTCCTTGGTAGTCTTGGTCTCGCAGCGACTGCATTCGCCAGCAGTTGCTGTTAGATGGGAGGGATTTTATCATAGCTGGATCGTCCCAGCCCGTTGGAGGTGGTGGAGCTAACAACGACGAGCTTAGATGGGAGAGCCCATGAGCCCCATCCTACTCCACGTTCTCCCTGCAGCAGGGAGCCTAGAGCTGGGAAGTTCCAGCATGCTGAAGTGGTGGAGCGGGAGAGAGCAGCTGTGAGGGGGGGGGAGAGAGCGAGCGTCGCCCGTCCCGCTTCATCGTGCCACTGTAGTTCGGCACGCTTGTGGCGGTGGACGCGCAGGCGCGGGCGCGTCCGTGGCGCCAGGAGCGGGAGGACGAGTCTCCTCGCTCCCTCATTTTTTGGTGTAGGGTGAGCTAGCTCGACCTGCACCTCTTGCCAGAAACCCAGAAACCCAGAGGAGGAGGAGGAGGAGGAGGAGGAGGAGGAGGAGGAGGGAGGAAGAGGAGGAGGAGGAGGAGGAGGAGGAGGAGGAGGAGGAGGAGGAGGAGAGGAGGAGGAGTGAGGAGGAGGAGGAGGAGGAGGAGGAGGAGGAGGAGGAGGAGAGGAGGAGGAGGAGGGGGAGGGAGGAGGAGGAGGAGGAGGAGGAGGAGGAGGAGGAGGAGAGGAGAGGAGGAGGAGGAGGAGGAGGAGGAGGAGGGAGGAGGAAGAGGAGGGGAGGAGGAGGAGGAGGAGGAGGAGTGAGGAGGAGGAGGAGGAGGAGGAGGGAAGAGGGGAGGGGGAGGAGGAGGAGGAGGAGGAGGAGGAGGAGGAGGAGGAGGAGGAGGAGGAGTGAGGAGGAGGAGGGAGTGAGGAGGATGTGAAGGAGGAGTGAGGAGGAGGAGGAGGAGGAGGAGGAGGAGGAGGAGAGAGGAGGAGGAGGAGGAGGAGGAGGAGGAGGAGGGAGGAGGAGGAGGAGGAGGAAGAGGGGGGGAGGAGGAGGAGGAGGAGGAGGAGGAGGAGGAGGAGGAGGAGGAGGAGGGGGAGGAGCAGGTGGGACGAGCGGCGGCGGCCCAGGAAGCGCAACGTGGGCACCAGGAGGCCCCCGGGAGGCACCAGGAAGCCCCAGGAGGCCTCAGGAGCAGGAGGCGCTCCCGTGGCTCCCATACGGAGTGCGTTACGTATGGTCCTACCGTCTGGGCCTCTCCTGGGACGCGAATCCTCCCCAGGAGGCCCCAGGAGGCTCCAGGAGGCTCCAGGAGGCCACGCGAGGCTCCAGGAGGCCTCATGAGGCCACAGCGAGCCCCAAGAGGCCCCAAGAGGCTCCAGGAGACACCAGGAAACCCCAGGAGGTTTCAAGAGGCCCCAGCAGGCCCCAGGCTCATGCGCAGAGGCGTACTCATACTACTGAGACTCATTCACACTCCAACCCATTCGAAGTGAGACTCGCTCCCTTACCTCCAATACTCAAGCCCGCTTATATTCGAAAACTCTTGCGTCTGGACGCTCTCGGCTGGAAGGTCCATGCTAATAGATGCACATCTGGGGAGCTCCACGCAGTGCATATATTATTTGCTTATGTTACTTATGCTGTTTGTTCCACGGGGTAGTTTGTTTTACGCGGTCACCGCCGAGAAGTAGGTTTATGTTGGGGAGCGGTTCGTATGCCAGCCTCTTGCCAAATCTCGATCGAGCACCGAGGGCATCGAGTGGTTCACAAAGCGCCTCCGCCAAAATAAAGATCACCACTTCAAAATGTTTAGCATCCAGGGTATTGGTGGGCGGCACCGTGCCCAAACATGAGTTCACGGCAATAGAGAGCTGGGCAGTACGTGCGTCGTCTTGCACGCTGTGCGTGCTGGTCGTGAAACCGAACAGCTTGTTATTTCTTCAAAGGTAGCGCGCTGATAGGGTTGTTCGGCCAGCGTGACATTGACGTTGCGCTTGCCCTCCGGGGCTTGGACAGGGGGGTTTTGCTGGACCCCCGTCCATGCGTCTTGGACAGGATCGATCAAGCAGTGGCGAAGTGTCCTGGCTCGCCTATAGGCGTACCAAACGATGTGCTAACAACCTTTTGTGGTTTCCACGAAATGGTCTCAGAACATTACTGGCTGGGACTACCGTGTTTTAACACATCGGGCCCCTGTTCCCAGAACATCGTTTCTGCTCTTAGAACATTTCGTTGGTTCTAAGAATATTTCGTGGTAGGCCTACAGGAATGCCGGTACGGTCGGTCCCCGCTCAAATCGACGCGGGCACTTGATTCGGGAATCTCTTGTGGGGGGCAAACACCAAGGGGTCAGGCGATGGCATTTTGGCACGGGCCGCCCACCCCTGGCATACACTAGAGGCCTCCACGCAGAAATCCTGCAGCAGTGACAACCGTGGTGGGGACACCTTCCCCTTCCTCCTCCTCCTCCTCCTCCTCCTCCTCCTCCTCCTCCTCCTCCTCCTCTTCCTCCTCCCTCCTCCCTTTAAACTTGCTTGTGCACGGAGCGGCAGACATGCACGAAGTCATCCGACTCGAGCTCAAATGCAAGATTGCGGCCGCAAAGTCAGTCACCCTCGCCAACCACTCAGGGTTGAGGGTGAAGCTACTTCGGGCATTGGGCACGCACGGCGGCACCGCTCACTCCTCAGGCGCGGACCTGAGGAAACTATACACCACTGGCTTAGACCAATTCGGCATGCACGGGGTCTCCGTCACAGGAGTGGACCAAATCGAACTGGCATCTGCCCAATCTTTGTTCTTGCGGCTGGTCGGTGCCCGAGAAGATTCCAGATCGCGGTCTGTCTCCATGGCGGTCCACGAGGACCCCACTTGGAGGCAAGTGCTCGCCCCAGCCCTCCTATGATCCAAGATCGTGTGGAAGTCGGGCACCGATCATTCGGCATCCAACCCTCACCCTTTGACTCGCCTCTGCTCAGCCTATCCTTGCCCAGCCCCCTGGTGCGTGGACCCAGGTGCGAGGGCCCCTCGGTGCCGCAATTTTGTCGTTCGCCCCAGTGGGTTGGTCTTTTCACACGCCTTTGATATTGCAAGACCCAGCAGGGAGGCGATGGCCCCTCACGGCATCCTCTCCAAAGTTCATAGAGCTCCAATTGCGCGAGTATTGTGCGCAAGGCCACTCCAGCACCATAGCGAGCAAACTCGGGAAACCAACGAACACGACGTTGGATTTCAGCGTGGCCAGAAAATTAATCAGAGACGCAGCCCTGCCGAAACAGGAGCAAGGATTGCTCTTGGCTTTCGTGTGCCATTCGCTGTGGACGGCACACCAATTGCGGCAGGCTGGATACCCCGTGAATACTACATGCATATGCGGGGCGCCATCAGACAGCCTCTCCCACCGCCTGCATTTCTGTCCGTTCACTAGTGGGTCAGCGACGAAATGCTCACGGAGTCCGATAGAGCTCTAATATCCGATCCTGACATACGTTTTCCGTTTGTTTGCGGTTTCCAAGAGCAGCCTGAGCTTTTGTCCACCCCTCCTCCAGGCACGGGCATCGATGGCCGCGAATTCTGGTGCGCTGAAGAAGTCACATCCATAGCGGAAGCTTTCGTTGGCGGAGTCTTCACAGATGGATCCTGCTTTAAAGACGGGCCGGTTACGTTTCACGCGGCATGCTGGGCTGTAGTGAAAATCAGTCCTGCGGAGGAACTGTTTGCCGCACGCTATGTGGGGGCTTGTGGGCGCGGGCTACCCGCACACATCTTCTGCGGCAGAGCACATCGCGGCCCTCGCGGTGATGCAACTCTGCCCAGGCGCAACCACGATAAACTCTGATTTTTTAGGTGTGGTGAAGCTTACGGATGCGCCGTGGCAGCAAGTAGTGGCCCAGCAGCACGTCTACGCAGGCCTCCAATTTCATATCAGAGGAGCGGCCACGTGGGAGAACGATTTCAGCATCGCAAAGTCCCAGCGCACGTGAATCCCGAAGAGTTGCCTACAGGTTCGTTGGAATGGTACAGAGCTGTAGGGAACGACTGGGCTGACAGGTACGCCAAAAAGGGTGCGCTGAAACTGGCTCAACCTTCGAAGGCTGAAATCGAGTGTTGGGTTGAGGAAAGCGCTTCCCTGAAGCGGTACCTTCGATATGTTGGCCGAGCCTTACTTCTCTTTCCCCGACTCGCCCCCTCCAAGGCAGTGCGCGCACCTTTTGACAAACGTCTCAGGACTCCAGGCTTCGTGACCGGAGTCGGGGCGGCGCGGCAGGCGCTTCCATTCCCGCCAGAATTGCCAGCTCCCCGCCCCCGAACAGCGCTCGCTACGGAGGTGCGGGCAGAAACGGCGGCGGGAACGGCCGCAGTGCCCTCGTCCTTTCCCGTCCTGGACGCCTGTCCCCGTCCTCTTCTCCCACCGCCACCGCCGATCGTGCCGGCAGTTGCCACGGACGAAAATGGGATTTTGTTGGCGGGCTCCTCGGTCGAACAGGGCCCCCAACCAGAAGTCCCAGGCCGTGCCCGGGGTCACAGCTGGAAATGGATAAAGGCCGCGACCTGGGCGTGCAGAGCGTGCTACAAGAGGAGTAATACCAAGCTCTCTCCGCAGACAGCCGCGTGCCCTGGCCACAACTCCGCATTTTCAGCTATCGCCGCCAATCCCCAAGGACACCGCATTTTTATAGCCTGCCACAGCGAAGATCAATTGATTTTTGCGTGCTACACTTGCGGGTGCATCTGCCAAGGACGGAGAGCCACGGGGCTTGCTGAACCTTGCAAAGGCAAGTTCACAAGCCCACACAACCGAAGCAATTGGAACATAATGTTCCAGCGAAAGCACCCAGACCCGTCCAAAGGGGAGGCGAAGGTGCTTGATGAGCTGCTGCCTTTGGCCAGCCTGTTCGAGGCAGAGCCACCCGCTGAGTATGGCCGGTCGCGCATTGGAATGGGGCTGTTGTAAAACAAGGATGCCGCCACATGACCCACGAAGGGGGTTAACAAATTGTCCCCCCCATGTTTCAAGTTGCGGGGGCGATGGCGTACAGCAGGCAACCGGCAAAACAAGGGTGCCGCCACTCGTTGCTTCCGGCCGCCCTGCCCTTTGCCTTCTAAGATGCCATTGGCGGAGCTTCCTCCTCTCGTCCGCCCTCGTGAAGCTTCTTGATTCTTCCTGTAACCGGAAGGGTAGGGGGGTCGTTAGGACTGTTCCCTTTGGTCCTAAGAGACGCCCCGGTCGGGACTATCCACACAGAGTGTGGTTCCACGAGGGCCCATTCTTCTGGTGCGGAGGGCGCTGCCGAGGCGCCTGGACCAGGGGCGGTGCCCTGCATCCGCACCGAGTGTGGCTACACGAGGGCCCCGAAGTTTTGCTTCGGAGCTGCGCCGCCGAGGCGCCTGGCCAGCTCGGCCTATCCCCATCAACCTTTCCCTCCTGGCACAAGGGGGGGAGGAAGGGGAGGGGGATGGGACACGGGCTGCCCCACAGGTAGGGGGGTCGTTAGGGTTGTTTCCCCTCTGGCCCTAAGAGACCCCCGCAGTCGGGAGGCAGTTTCCCTTCCCTGCCCGTGGACTCGGGCCAGACAAAAGGCTGCATTGCGGGCTTACCCCCTCCCCAGCCTCTGGCTCCAGGCCTCTGCCATCCAATAAACTTTAAGCTTTTGGCAACAGCTGCCAATGCCTTAAAGATGGTTTAGGTACCCTGTACACCTATAGCGAGCTTGGCAATCCCCCTCCCTCCTCATCCTCCTCCTCCCTCCTCCTCCTCCCTCCTTCTCCTCCTCCTTCTCCTCCTCCCCTCTCTCCTCCTCCTCCTCCCTCCTTCCTCCTCCCCTCCTCTTCCTCCTCCTCCTCCTCTCCTCCTCCTCCTCCTCCTCCTCCTCCTCTTTCTCTCCCCCTCTCCTACCCCTCCTCCTCCTCCTCCTCCTCCTCCTCCTCCTCCTCCTCCTCCTCCTCCTCCTCCTCCTCCCGGGCCGTCGACGGTGACACTTCTCGGGCGAGCTGCGAGTCCTCGAGGGGCTCCCGTTGCACCCCTGGGCGAGCAAAGGGATCGAACCCCGCGCTTCGGGCTGCGAGTTTCCTCTCTCTCTCTCTCTCTCCGCCTCCCCCCTGTCGTGGCGGTCGTCGCCCCCCTCAGTCTCCAGAGTCACTTTTTAACCGCGCGCGGCACGAGACACGCTCAGGGGATGCAGGCTTGCCTCATCGGGTTGCAAAGATGCCCCCCTTCCAGATTGTCGCGAGATGGGAAGAGAGGAGGCGTCGCCGGACAGTGCAGGGGAGAGGGCGCCGAAGCGTGCGGAGGTGATCCTCGGGAAGATCTGCAAGCACATTCGCGAGAGGCGTGCCTTCCGCGGGAGGGGGGTCGTCGTGGTCTTCGTCCTCGTCACCGTCCTCGTCGCGCCGTGCACGATTCGACGCGGCCAGTCGGCCGCCACTCCTGGGGGCGCTCTTCATTACCCAGGCCCTGGGGCCGTAGAACAGATTCTCGACAGGGGGAGAAGATCGGAAGGTCCCGGGCGAGGCGTCGAATGTACGGGAAGCTTTTGAGTTGAGCTTGCCACGTCCGTGGCGCGGGTGGCACACTAAGCCCGTCGAGCCTCTGAGGATCGTTTGACCGACCACTATCCCCATCCCCATCCAGACCCCTACCATTTTACCACCCTGGTTGGGGATATGCCCTTGGAAACCCGCAGGCAACGGCCCATGTCCACATTTAGGAGGGTAGATCGGCCAGTGGGGCCCGGGCCAGCCCCATGGGGCTGGGGGTCGGTAAAACGATGCTCAGCCCCGGCCCCAAGATGGGCCCGCAGCAGCGCCGAGCAGGAGCCGACGTCCGCAGGCCCGAGATCGTGCGAGAGGCACGCGGCGCCCAGCGCGTGTCGCGAGACCCTGCATCCTCGGGCCTCTGACGCCGTGACGTGTTCACAGCACGTTGCTCTAGCCACTGCCCCCATCTCGGCGCCCTGTGCCATTACCCCCTCAAGGCCTTCCACATGAAGCTGGCCTCGGCTTACGACGTTCCAACGTACTTTGGCCTTGAGCACCAGAAGAAGTCCGAGCACCAAGAAAGCACCGAAACTTGAGGGTCTTCACGTGTGGGGCCCTGTGATGCGATTTTCGTCTGACACTGTTTCGATATTTTTCTGGGTGCTCGAACTTATTTCTGGGGTGTGGTCCTCAAACACGATGAGAACAACAGAAGCCTCGGTCTCCGCTGCTCGTACGGAGCTCGCATGCAAGACCTGCTACGGCATCCCCGCGCCCGCTTTCCTGGTCTGGCTGCGCTCCTCCTTCCCCCCTCGCGCTCTGCTCCTTTTCGCCATCGCGCCCGCAGTTCGCTCCCGGTGCAGCGGTACCGCTTGTTGACCGGCGATTGACGGTCTTGGGCCACCTGGCTCCAGCGGCATTAAGCGTGTTCACAGCGTGTCCTCTTTCCCTCCCCGTCTTCTCCTTCTTCGCGTCCCCCATCCCCCCTCCCGTCCTCCTCCTCCTCCATTTTCGACATGTGCACTTCTTCCTCACGTCTTTGCCAGGCTGAGAGCGACTACCTCTGCTCCTGTGTTTCACGCACTGTCCTTTCAACGCTCCGCGCCGTCCGCCGCCCTCCCGCTTATGTTCGTTGGGCGCCAGGGATTCACGGCTGGGTCTCCCTTTGTTGGGAAGCGTCGCGGTCGGAACATGATCAGCACGCCCCTGAAAATGGGTACATGAGGTGCACCAAGTCGGGGTGAGAGCCTTCAGCAATTTGGAGCGCAGGCTGCTGCAATGCCGCGCCCGACCGACCGACATTCTAGTTCCCCTCTTGTGAGCAGTGGTCGACGATGGTCGAACCACAAACGATACCCCCCTCCCCAGACCCCCGACGTCGTGATTTGTTGTCACTGAGTGGTCCCCTGCAGGTCCAGACCCCTTCCTGCGGGCCCGTTCTGTTTCAAGAATCGGACGGCCTTCCCTTGTATTTCCTCACGTCTTCCTACTTTGTGTTTCTGCCCACTTCTGCCGAGCGACGGGTACAGCAGGTTCTGGCAACCTCAGCACGGGCGTCCAATATTGAACTCCGTCAGTGGCCCTGGATCGGCCGATATCCAACAGTCGGCGCTGCCAGAGTCAGGAGGGAAAGATAGGCACGCACACACACAATCAAGCACAGATGTCCATGAAAGGTTTTGGCACCGTGAGAAGCGGAGGGAGAGACGAGCGCATTTGGAACATGTGTATACATATATATATATATATATACACATGCATGTTTGGTGTACACCTATGTGTATATTTGAGATGAGGTTTGTGTAGGTGTATGTGTATACCGATATCTTCGTGATCCCCAGAGGTTGTGCATACCTATGCGTGCCTCCTTAGGCCCCTTCACGGAGGGCCGCGAGCGGGCTCCGGGAGGAGTGGATCTGTGCGGCGTCGGGAAGCAGCGCCCGGGTCGCCGTGGCCCAGAGGAGGGCCAGCGGAGCGGCGCAGAAACGGGTCCGATGACCCCGACGTTCGCGCGTATGCTCCTCCTCATCTTCCCCCTCCTCCTCCTCCTCCTCCTCCTCCTCCTCCTCCTCCTCCTCCTCCATTCCTTCTCCTTATAGATACTCCTCCCTGCGCGCGTGAGCGCTCTCGCTTGCACCGCAGCGGGCTGCGCCAACGGCCCGCGTGAGTCACCGCGCAAGGTGGCTGTGCACTCTCTCGCGTAGGACCCGCTTCGTGTCGTCGCCCAGTCGAGACAAAATCTCCCGCCTGGCCCAAGTCCGTTCATGATCCTCTCGGGGTCCATCCTGGCCGGTTTCCCGAGGCGGATCCGGCCATGGCGACGAGAGGCCTCCAGATGCGCCCCGCGCACGCATGCAGAGAGGATCGCGGATGCCGAGGGAAGTCGGGCGGTGCCCAGGGGTGGGTCACCACATAAGAGGGTCGCTGGCTCCTTTGAGGATGGGGTGGGCCACCACCAAGAGGGCCGGCAGCTCCGCCTGAGGGTCCGGTTTCGAAGACCAGCTGTCGAGGAAGCTTCGGACGATCTTGATCGTTTTGGGAGGTTTTGGAAGGCTCTGGGGGTCCTCGCCCTCCCGATGGAGGTTACGACTCCTCTAGTGGAGACCCCCACTTGCATTGCTTGAAAAGTGGCCAGAGGCTAAACGCCCAAAGTCCCCTCGGTCGAGCATCACCCTCGCTCTCTTCTCTTTTTTCGGTCCCAAGGGACTTGACGACTCTTCTCAGCTTCTCCAATCCACTTGCGGGGATAAGGCCAGATGGATGTACATGGAAGTTGATGCAATAAGATGCAAACAAGAGTAAACCGAGCCCAATGCATGGATCTCCAGACAGAGACTGTGGAAGACCCGGCGCGGGCCGAGGGGCAGCAGAAGCCACTGGCAGCCTCGCCCCATGCGGCAGGCGCCACGAGCTCGTCCCTTTCTTCCGGGACGCCTTCCGGGAATTCGACAAGCCCAACCGCGGGCTCATGACGCTGACCCAGCCCCGCGCTCGGGCCTGATCGGCCGGTCGGGATATGGGGTACGGGGAGGGGCGATAGAGGGATGGTGATGATGATGTTGATGATGATGCTGATGCTGAAGCTGATGCCGATGCTGATGATGCTGATGCAGCTGATGGTGATGACGACGACGATGATGACGAGGACGATGACGATGACGATGATGGTGATGGTGATGGTGACGTTGATGGTGATGATGATGGTGGTGATGATGATTATGATGATGACTATGATGATGCTAATGCGAATTCTGATGCATCTTGATGATGATGCTGATGATGATGCTGATGGTGATGGTGACGGTGGTTGTGATGAAGGTGGGTGATGAATGGTGATGATGGTGACGATGTTGATGATGACGATGACGACGATGTTGATGGACGTGTTGAGGCTGATGGTGATGGTGATAGTGATGATGGTAATGATGGTGATGGTTATGATGACGATGATGATGAATCTGGTGAGGTTGAGGATGAGGCTGAGGCTGACGATGCTGATAATGATGATGCTGATGCTGATGCTGATGAGGATGAGGATGATAATGAGGATAATAATGGTGATGGTGATGGTAATGGTGATCTTGATGGTGATGTTGATATGGGTGACGATGATGGTGGTTATGATGACGATGATGACGAACATGGTCAGGATGAGGTTTGGGATGATGTTAAGGATCAGGATCAGGATGAGAAGGAGGATGAGGCTGAGGATGATGATGAGGATGAGGGTGGTGATGGTGATGATGGTGGTGGTTGTGATGGGGATGAGGGTGAGAATGAGGACCATGATGTGCATGAGGATGAGGCTGACGATGCAGATGATGATGGTGATGATGATGATGATGTTGAGGAGGATGAGGATGAGGATGAGGATGAGGATACTAATGGTGACGTTGATGGTGAAGGTGATGGCGATGGTGATGTTGAAGGTGATGGCGATGCTGATGCTGCTGATGATGATAATTGGAGAATGTCGATGTTGATGGTGATGGTGGTGGTGATATTGATGATGTTGATTATGATGATGATGGTGATGGTGACGATGATGATGCATCTTGATGATGGTGAGAATAGGTGAGGATAGGGATGATGATGTGGATGAGGATGAGCCTGATGATGATGATAAGGATGATGATGATAATGATGATGAGGAGGAGGAGGAGGATGAGGATGAGGATGAGGATGCTGGTGGTTATGATGCTGATGATGGTCATGGGCATGGTGATGGCGATGGTGGCGATGATGGTGATGATGATGATGATCACGATGATGACGATGATGCTGATGCTGCTGATGATGATGATGATATCGGCGACGGCGACGATCATGATGATGTTGGGGGATGTCGATTGTGTTGGTGAAGGTGGTGGTGGTGGTGATGGTGGTGGTGATGGCGGTGGTGATAAGGATGAGGGTGCGGATGAGGATGAGGATGAGGATGATGATGATGATGATGATGATGATGATGATGATGATGATGATGATGTTGATGGTGGTTCTGATGATGTTGATTTTGGTGGTGATGGTAGTCTTAATGTTGATGCTGATACTGATGCTAATGATGATGCTGCTGATAATGACGAGGAGGAGGACGAGGAGGAGGGAGGAGGAGGAGGAGAAGGTAGAGGAGGGAGGATGGTGGTGGAGGAGGATGGAGGAGGAGAAGGTGGAGGAGGAGGAGGAGGCCCAAGAGTACCGTCCGGCCTGTGCACCAGGGCGACCTGCCCGCCCTTTCACTCTGCGCACCTCCTTCCGCTGCTCCCCTCGTTTCCGCGTCGGTCGGTCGGTCGGTCGGTCCAGACCTGGGCACCCTTGCGTCGTACAAAAGAACATCGTTGTCTTGCAGATTTTCTGCCTCCAGGGGCCCTTACAGCGGTCTGGGGCCGTCCGAGGGCGGATCGGGATGAGAGACGGTCCTGGGAACGAGTCGTGACAATAATCGCGACATGGGAGGTTTTGCGGAAGGTGCCGGGGGACAAACAACGACACAAACATGAACTTTCGGAAGTCCGCGCTGATTTCTTGGTTCGTCGCTGGGCCTCTTCCCTGGCGCGCGGAAGTGGGGCCCAGCGCCGATCCAAGAAATCCGCGCGTACTTCCGAAAGTTGTTTGTTTATGCCATTCCTTGTTCCCCGATGGTGGTCGATGCTTGCGCGGTCCAATGCTTCGCCCTTCGCGTATCCCCACCGGCCCATTCAGAAACCTTTCCCCCATGCGAGTTGACGGGAAAAGGGACGAAGAGACACATGTAGCGAAACAAAGCGGGTAACCAGGGTGAACAAGTGAGTGTTTTTTGTCATTCATTGTTTTGCCGATCGGCGCACGCCCCCGCCCACCCCCGGCCCCCTTGGAGTACACATTGTTCATTTCTAAGTTTTCGGAAGTTCTCTGATTTTCTGGGGGACCAAGATCCTTTCATTTCTAATTGTTCTATCCTGGGCCTCTTCCTGGCCACTAGGGGGCCAGGTACCATTAGAAACGAGCACAATTAGACATACGATTAGGAATGATCGACGGGTAGGTCTTGGCTGTTCGTGGCGCCCGTGTGAAAAGCAGGAGGAGAGTAAGCACGGGGGGGCCCGCCGCCGCCTCACCCCCCCCTCGCCCGCCCCCGGTGGAGACGCGCATTGCTCTCTTTCGCGAGACCGTGCGCTGTGCTTTCGGGGCGCCCTTCTTGGGAAAATCAGGAAGAGGAGGGGGTCCTCCTCCTCCTCCTCCTCCTCCTCCTCCTCCTCCTCCTCCTCCTCCTCGTTGTCACCCGTGCCATTCCGACTCTTCACTTAGGGGCTCCAGAGCGCCGGATGCACTGCAATTGGATTCCAGCAGGATGGAGCAGATTCCGGATGCAGAGGATCTGAATAGGAATGGAAGAGATCCCAGATCCGGAGGATTCCAATCGGATTCCAGTAGATTCCGTGTGGGATCCGAGTTTGAATGGAGCGGATCCTAGGAACTTTGATTCTGATTGTATTCCGATCGGGTTCCAGCCAGAATGGAGCAGATCCCAGATCCAGAGGATTCCAATTGGTTTCCAGTTGATTGATAATGGGATCCGAGTAGAATGGAGCGGACCCTAGATCGAAACGGAGTTCCAAACAGATGCACTAAGCAGGGGCCTGGAGCCAGACGCCCCCCCCCCCCTCCCCCTTCTGCTAAACACCATGTTAAATGACGCTCACCAGCGAGATCTCTGGAGCAAGGGGGTGGTCTTAGAGGGCCTTTTCGAGCCATCCCTGGGGCCCGCGTGGGGGCGGTGGAAGGAGGAGGAGGAGGAGGAGGAGGAGGAGGAGGAGGGGCAGCAGCAGGATGAGAAGGAGGAGGAGGAGGAGGAGGAGGAGGATGAGGAGGAGGAGGAGGAGGAGGAGGAGGAGGAGGAGGAGAGGAGGAATACGACGACGACCACGACCACGACTACGACCACGACAACGACCACGACAACGACCACGACCACGAAGGCGAGGAAGAGGAGGAAACGGAACAGGAAAATGATGAGGGCGAGGACGAGGACGAGGACGAGGACGAGGAGGAGTAGGAGGAGGAGGAGGAGGACGAGGAGGAGGAGGAGGAGGAGGACAACGAGGACGAGGCAGAGTCCTCAGAATTGCCTCTTGGAGCCCCATTTAAGCTCTTTTGGAGGACTTGGAGTTCTTTTGGGGCTCTTTTGGGGTCTTAGGGCCCTTTTTGGGGCCCTCTTGGAGCACTAGGGGGCCTCTTGGGAGCCCTGGAGGGCCTCTAGGGGCCATCGGGGAAAAGAGAGGGGTCCTAACGTTTGCCCCTCCTCTGGGGCCCTCGAAATCGCCCCTAGGGGCCTTCCTATGCGTTCTTGGAACGATATTGGGCGATCTTGGGGCCGTTTGGGGGGCCGCTTGGGTCCATATTCGGGCTCTCTTGGGCCATCTTGGGGCCATCGGCCGGCCTCGAAAGCGCATCGGAAGTGAAAAGACGAAACAACATGAATTGCCTCACGTGTGTGAAGAATCTGGGCCTCATGGGCGGCTCTTGAGGGGGCTCCGAAAGCACTCGGAGCCGTCTTGCTGCCCTCGTCGGACCTCTTGGAGGCATGTCGTAAGCTACATTGAACCATCCTCAGCTATCCTGAGAGCTGCCTTGGAGGCCATCTTGGAGCCTAGGAGGTCCTCTTCCCGAAGTGAAGGCGGCTTTTGGAAGAGGGAAGAGATATTGTTGCTGGAGCACCTTACAGTCAAAACGTGTATTAAGGACGAGTGATAAGGACGCCAGACCCTTGGAGGCCGAGGTTGGGATTTGTTGGGCGGCGGGCGACCAGTGAACACGGCAAAGGCCGGGCCGCAGGGGCAAGGACACAACGGCAGCCTGGATGAAGGCGCGCGTCCTTACCAGGCGCGTTGGCTGTAGCCCAAAGGGCCGGTGAGAGTGGGAGCACTGGCGGGCAGGGGCGGGGAAGCAGGAGCAGGTTCAGCAGCGGGTCTTGCAAGGAGTGTGCGGGGGGGGGGAGGCTGCGGCCGCGCCTCGAGGGCGCCATCCTTCCCTCTCCCGGGAGGGAAGCAGTGACACAAACACACACGCACACAAACACACACACACACACACACACACACACGCACGCACGCACGCACGCACGCACGCACGCTCGCACACACACACACACACACACACGCACACACACACGCACACACATACACACACACACACACGCGCACACACGCACACACACACACACGCACACACACACACACACCACACACACGCAATTGATGTTCATGAGAAGCTGACGAAATATCCGAAACGCAGGGGAAGAGGGGCATCCATGAGATATGGGAAACTAGAAGGGACCCTGGGCTGTGTGTAGATTCTTCAGTCTGCAGGCTTACGCCACATCTGCCGACCCCTTAAATGCGCTCGAGCAAGACATGTCTGACGCTGTTGAAAGAGCAGGCGGACATGTCGGGTGCACAGAAGAAACACAATTCATCGGGGGAGAGGCTCTGTCGGAAATGCGCGGAGTGGCGAGAGAACGAGGTGCGACGTGACGTGCGCGGCTTGCGGAGGAGCGTTTTCGGACACGAAACATTTGTAGCATCAGCAGGTGGGGAATCATCGAAAGGCGACAGGAGCGGCGCGTGCAAGAGAAGACTACCGAAGTCGGAAAGGTCGTTTGGCGTCTCGGAGCTCTCGTGGGCCGTCTTGGAGGCTTCTTGGGGCCTTCTTGGCCCGTGTTTAGGCCCTCTTGACCCCGGAAGAGTCCCGTGATGCGCTCGTGCCGGGCCCGGGGGGGGGGGAAATCTCCGGTTTGAGGTCCCGGAGGTAGTTTCGAACTTCACTGATCGCCGTTTTGGGACCTCTTGGGGCCTCTTTTGGGCCTCTCGGACGCTTTTGGGAGGTCTTTTGGGGGTCCCTTGGGACCTTTGGGGCGGCTCGTGGGGTGTCCCAGGGCCAGGTGGGAGCGGAGGGCTCGGATTTTCGGTTCGGGCTCCGCCGCTGGGGCCCCTCTAGGAGCCGTGCCGTCTTGGGACTCTTTTGGGCCGATTCGAGTTGGGCGCCTCTTGGGACCTTTATGGGACGTCATGGGGTGGCCTTGGGGGCCTCTTAGACTGGCTGGAACTCCGTGCAGGCTGAAAAGTCGTCGATGCTCAGAATGTACGTTTCCCTATGGGAGATCAATGATTTTCGCTGCTTTGGACTTTCTTGGAGCGCCCCTTCGGGGCCTCTTGGAGCGTCTTGGAGGCATCGTGGGCTGTCTTGAACCCATACTGGGGAATCTTGGAGCCACCGAAGGCCACACGCGTGGAGGTCCTCTTGAACTGTCGTGGTGCGTCCCGGGGCCTTTTCGAGGCCACCGGAGGAGTCCCTGCAGGATTTTCGGGAGGGGATGACCCCCCCGGGGGAAAAAAAAAAAAGGGGGGGAAAAAAAAAAAAAAGAAAAAAAAACAAAAAGAAAAAGAGGGAAAAAAAAAAAAGAGGGAAAAAAAAAAAAAAAAAAAAAAAAGAAAAAGAGAAAAAAAAAAAAGAAAAAAAGAAAAGAAAAAAAGAAAGGAAAAGGGGAGAAAAAGGAAAAAAAACAAAAAAAAAAAAAAGGGGGGGTGGGAGGGAAAACCGGGGGAACCGGGTGAACCGGGGAATTTGAACAGACCCCCCCCTTCCAAATCGACCGGACCGGGCTCCCGGGGGACGGGTTTGGGGAGGGGGAAGGTCTCACACGCCGATGAACCCCAAGGGGTCGGCGGATTTATGTGTGTTTCCCTGGGCCTCTTTACTTCCCCCCTGTCCCTCCCCCAGGCATCTAGCGTCTTGAATCAGTCGGGACGCTGTTTGCAGAAAGCAGAACAGACACCAGCCTCCAGGGGCGGCAGTTGTCGGGCGTGAACAACAGAACGCATCGACGATGAAGCAATTGCCTTGGGGAGGGGGCCGAGATCTCTGAGGCCTACGTCCCGACAAAGAAAACACATTTGGCTTCGCGAAGGGCCCACCTCTAGCCGATGCAGCTGCTTGTAGGACAGGGCGTGACCCTGGCCTCATGATAGATTGAGCGCCGAAGGGCAGTGTGGATTTCAGGCTGCGGAGCCAGCGCGCAGAAGCACGCTGAAGTGCCTGCGGGGCGCGAAACGTGTGAGGTGTGTACCGAAATTGTTGTCGCTTCGCGAATCCCCACCAGCCCATCCAGAAACGATGCCCAGAGGAATTGCCTCGATCAGAGAAGTGGGCAGCACACAGAGGAAGCCATTATGAGACATCTTGGGATATCTTGAGCCATCTTGGAGGTCATTTTGGGCTCTCCCAGACGCTCTTGGAGTCATCTTAATCCGTGCCCCCCCCCAAGATGCCTCCATGTGGCTAAAACCTGTGTAGAATCAATGATTAGGCATTCTCGCCGAGGCCTCTTGGAGCATCTTGGGTGCATCTGGGGGGGCTCTTGGGGCCTCTTGGGGGTCTCTTGGGGGCCTCGGGGGGGCCTCTTGGGGGCCTCTTGGGGCCATTTTGGGGCCATGTTGGGACCTCTTGGGGCTTCCTGGGCGCTTCTTGGGGCCATCTTGGAGGAGTCGATCAAACAAGAGGGGGGGGTGAATTAGCGCCCCCCCTCGGAAGCCCCTAAAATCGCCTCTTGGACCCCTCTTGGAACGCTCTTGGAGTGCTCTTGGGCGCTCTTGGGGCCGTCTTGGGGCTCTTTTGGGGCTCTCTTGGGGCCCTCTTGGGCCATCTTGGAACCATCTCCAGGCCTCGGATGGCCATCGGAAGCGAAAAGGCGAGAAAGCAAAAATCATTGATTTCCCTTAGGTTTTGGGACGATTTTGGCCTCTTCGGGGCCTCCTTGGGGAGCTGTTTGGCCACTTGGAGTTATCTTGGGGCCGTCTTTGGGCTTCTTGGAACCATCTTAGGAGCCATCGTGAGCGATCTTGCGCTATCTTGAGCCATCTGGAGCTCATCTTGGGTTCTCTGAGGCGCTCTTCTGAACTTTGTCTCTATTCTTAGCTTTTAAACTCTCTTCTCTCTCTAACTCTTCCTGCTCGTATAACTTCTCTTGCTCTCTCTTCTTGGTCTCTCTCTTCTCCTCTTCTTAATATCCTCGCCTACCTTCCTGCTCGCCAGATCTTCCTTTTGCGACTTACTCTCTCTTCTTCGGAGCTCTGCTTAAACTTCCATCAGTTTCCTCTTTTTTTACTATCTTCTGTTTTGCCTTTCCTTCATCTCCTTCTTCTCTTTCTACCCCCCCACCCCCCCCTTTTCTTGTCTCTTCTTTTGGAGAGAGCCGTCTTGGGCCATCTGGGACGCTCTAACTACCAGCGGCCCCCCCCGTCCAGGTCCAGGGGAGGGGGTAGGGGGAGGGGTAAACCCCTCCCCAAGGGGGAAGAGGGAGGGGTGGAAGAGGATCTGCTCTAGACCACCTACGCCCAGAGGGCTGGTGGGATTTGCGGGGTGGTCGGTTTGCGGGGCCTTCGTTGGTTCAGTGAGCGGTGCTCCTTGCGCGCAGCACAAGCGGTTGAGGGAGGTTCGTTCCGACATACATAGGGGGCGCACCGACTTGGGCAGTATATAGTGCTCCATGTGTCGACATGGGCGGGGGGACCTCGTGTGGAACCTCCCACAGGTGCCATGATCATGTGGAGTTCCCTTTGTTCGGGCACGATCCGCGTGAGGGGTGTGCCGAGCCGGGCGGGGGGTCGCACAAGGACCCTCCTGCCTGGGCCGCAGGTAGAGCTCCCTATGCTGGCACGATCCGCGCGAGGCAGTGCCCAGCCGGGCGGGGGGAGCGCACGTGTACCCTCCCGCTGGGGCCGCAGGCGGAACTCCCAACGGGGGCACGATCCGTGTGAGGGGCGTGCTGACACGGGGGCCGCACGTGGACCCTCTCGCGGGAGCCGCAGGCCAGGCCCCCCACGGGTGCCCAGCCCTCGCAGCGGGGCGTGCCGAAACGGACACGCGGAGAGCAGAGGCAACGAGAGTCGAGCAGAGCCCCTTAGAATTGTGGTGTTCCCACCTGTTTTAGCCTTGATCACCAGCAAACATTCGAGCACCAAACAAGTACCGAAACTCAAGGGTTTTCACGCGTTGGGCCATGGGAGACACTCGTCCGACACTCTTTCGACATTCTTTCGACA